>JARFOC010052952.1:0-19885 GCA_031763485.1 Osmoderma eremita | reverse complement strand
TTGATAACCTCGATAAATATAAGAATATAGCATTCGCTCTAAATTTGCATACACCTGCTGTATAATTTATTCTAGGGATCTTATGTATATAAATCCTTCTATGTCTATTCTTACAATGAAAGGCTATATATATTGCTTGTCTTTCATTTGAATTATGAATCTCACAGGCATAAACAACTATGACATTGATTCAGCTCCTATAACCAATGTCCTAATATCTTGCTTAGTCGTTAATCCTCGTGCACCGATCGGTCCACCCACGATATGCAAAGTTGTTTATATTGAATAATTATTGTAACCGTGGACGACTAGCAACGGTTATTATATTTGCGATTAGGAAAACCCACAAGCATATAAAAACACAACCCTGTCGTTACTATCTTACGAATACAAATTATAAGTGCCAAAATTTTTGGATCGCACTAAGCGAGGGCCGCCTCTATGCTCTTATGAACTGCACTACCTTGCTTCCTCTCTCCGGGATTGAGGGCCACCCCAGCGCAACGTGAGCGTCTAGTCACGGGGTCTTCGAAAGGACAAAATAACTCTGAAAAACCACGACCTTCAACTAAATTTTCTCTATGAGAAACTGCTATTAATTTCGCCCGTTCCCACGACCCTAAAAGTATGAGAAACACCTTAAAACAGTCTAATAAGAATGGAGAAAGTGGGATTAATAAAGTTTGATATAGTACCTTGTTATCCACGAGCTTCGTAAAATGTCGAAAAGCCTTAAGCCGCTAACAGCGATAGCAGTAAACCTTTAATTCAACGTAATTCCACTCGTTCATATATCCGCCATACGCGCCTCACCGATTAAATCAACTCAGAGGTGAGAGTGAACTTGAATCGACTAACACACCTTTGCCTTCTCCTACGGTCACTGATAAGGGTCTAGCCATACATATTCGGGACGAGCACGACACGAGTCTCGCATGTGACTCGTACGATGTCCGTTCCGAAGTAATAGCACGGGTTTAAATGCGATAGGCCACACATATACGTTGCGAGTGCGACACGAGCACAGGGTGCATACGGATCTCGTCAACCGCAACGGGTCATTTACTTTTTGTCGTACGAGTTTTGAACTCGTGTAACGTAGTTGCGAAAGCGCATTATGTTAGCATGTATATTGTCGTTATATAAACACAGCTGTTGCAAATAGAAATTAAAATGCATCGTCTATCATTGATGAATCATCCACACGTGTTAATATAAAAATAAGCCAAAAAGCGTTCTAAGAGAATTCTTTATGTATATACACGGAGGAGTTTGGACTTTTTACAAAAGATCCATTGAAAAGAGAGATGTAGACTCATCAGTACAAATGAAAACACCAGAAAACTAAGGAATTTAGCACAGGTGTTCTACGTACGTCTCCCGTAACAGTGTGGCTTCGAGACCTACGGCACGAATACGATACGGGCCCGTATGGACCTCGTATCGTATGGAACTCGTGCTCGTGTGGTCAGACCTTAAAAGGGAGCTGATAAACGGTCAATATCGTACACGCTACATGCGCCCCCCGAAAATCGCAAAAACAAAACTGGAAACAAGAAAAAGGACAGGTGAAATGCTGCTATGAAAATGTATACCCAACCATCCTTATACAGGGTTCTATAAAATTAATGAAATTAGTATAAATTCAAAACGAGAACGTAACATATTGTTTTTGTTGAAAAGCCTTTACGACTCTGTATCTTCGAAACAAAGGAGTTCTATAGTTTGCCACATAAATTAGCTCAAGTAATACCTTCTAGTATTTTAGATGTAGAAGGTATCAGTTGAGCTAATTTATGTGGCAAACTTGTGAAATAGTTATTAAATATATTTGCTATCATCCATAAGATCATTATTTACCTTATCCCAAACTTATCTATAAAAATACTGCATTTGAATATCCAATATGTATTTGATTGCTGTTATTCTCTGCCGTATATGACTAACAGCTTACCAATAAAGAAGAACTGATCCTTGAAATACATACATATTTTCCTATATTCTATAAATAGCCAACGACTATAATATGTATTTTCCTCGCATTATACCATTGAGTAATATGTCTAATTGGAATCGTACATTTATAATTCATTGACATAATACCGGCTATCACTGTCGCATTATTATTTCCATGTATACAGCGGATCTATTATTATTCACTGGGTAGTAATGATAAACGATAGCAGAGCAAAAAAGGAAAATCGAATAAAAGATTACGATAAAGATTGCCTTTAACCTCAATTATCAGATCTAATTGCGGATTCATCGGCCATCTATACCTCTAATTTAGTTTATTAGTTTTTTTGTGGCTGTCTTATGTACACTTAATTGTTATATTAACATTTTGGAAAATTAGTTTGAGCCTTTGCTCCAACGAGGTCTAAATTAGAATTATTCGGGGCTGTTTTTTTTGTGATTGCTATTGGTCTTATAAATAAAGCAAGAATAAAAGATACCGCCGTTTAAACTTCAAGAGGGTTCTATTTCCAGCGAAAGCAAGCTTGGAAATATGCACGCATCTCGTACTGTAACATTAAATTACGTCATTATCGCCAAGAAATTTAATTTCCCTCGCGATGAATGTAAATTTCATGTGCGGTTTGTGCTCTGCACGAAGCGGAAACGGAGGGCAAGTGTCGCCAGTTCGTCGTAGTCGCTCACTGCCATTTGGAATATTATCCTATCCTATATAACACGCGTAGACCAAACCATGGAATCTAAGGCGCGCGAAGTTTGAGGTTCAAGGTCTTATGGTTCCTTTTAGAAAAAAAAGCTATGTTAAAAAAGGAAATTTTTATTATTTCTCAGGTAGGAATTAATTAATTTGCAAATTTTTTAGTGCAAAATACGAAATATTATTTTGGGTGTCTTAAGTTTTGGTTGTACTTTGGTAGAATTTCATCCTTACCTATGATAATTAGTCTTGTCATAACTTGACCTAAGAGTACTACAAAAAGTATACATCCAACGGAATGGATGCCCAGCCCATCATATTTTGCTTGTCAGAACAATTTTCTAATCGATGGATTGGTACTTGTTCTGATTGAGAATTTATTTGCCATCTCTCTCCCTGATTAACAAAATAAGACTTATTATCTGTCACACGGACCAACGTGCCTGATCCAAATAGGATTTTTCACGTTGAATTCAAATATGCAAATGGTTTTTGCCTATTGGTCAACTCCGAAAACCTCAGTTTATCCAATTCATATCAATTGTCTGTAAAAAAAACTGCAGCGGTGAAAAAATATGTAATTAGGCGAAAAAATACAAGAAATAAATAACAACAGTAAATACATATTAGAACATGTATTTACTGTTTAATAATATTAAAAACATCTTTAATATTATTCCCGACTTCCTGCGAAACTTTGCCCCAGCAACGTCTCTTTGTAAGGTCCAGCAGTAGTGGACCAGCATAGCACCGCTCCATTTGCCTTGATACCGCTTTTTCATTTCTGAAATATCTTGATGAAAACGTTTATCATGCTCGTCCCTAACGACGCCAAGGTAATCCGGGAAGGTGTTCAAAAAATTGAGTTTCAGTGGCATGTTACATCCCATACTGTGGTATGATCTCAAGAAGTCATACATAATTTCGCGATAGTTCTCTGCCAGAAAAGTTCTTGTAGTTACTATGCCATGGTATTTTTTCAACATCATTTAACTAAAAAATAAAAAATACCCGTACCACCTCGATGAGTGAAGAACTCCTAGATACGTATTTCGGCAACTAAGTTGCCATCCTCAGCAGAATCTACAAAGGAAGATTCAATGTTATTCAAGTGGTGTTCTGTGTGGTGCAAATCTCCCAGAGTGCGCCGTCTAACGTTATCTTGCTTCGTAGATTCTGCTGGGGATGGCAACTTAGTTGCCAAAATACGTATTCGGAGTTCTTCACTCATCGAGGTGGTAAGGATATTTTTTATTTTATTTTTTTACTATTTCAAGCCTCAGTATCCTATTATTGGTATTTTATATCACTTGATATCGTCTATTAATTCTTTAATTTGTGGTGCTACAAATATTCCTTCTTTAATTTTGGCATCGCTGATCTTGGGGAATTTCTGCTGTAAATACATTAATCCACGCGATGTTCTTGTCCATGACTTTTACGAAGTTTTTGACGTTTAGCAATTTTATGTGCAGTGGAAATAGATACACATATGTCGGGTCAACTGCCCAGGCAGTAGTTCATTACGAGTACGCCATTTTTTTCCAGAATACTCGAGTTGAAAACAGCAGTAATTTGTGTTACTGGGCTGCAAGCTAAGCCGAATTCCAAATATTTTGAGGTCTCCACATATATCCCATTTGTATTTCTCATATTGGATAAGCGTCAAAAACACTTTCAAGTTTTCATTTGTCTCCCTCGGGTTAATTGCATGAACAATCGGTATAGATGACAATCTGTTTCCATTGTACGGAATCATTTACATCAATGAGCAAACGCCAGTCATTTACATAGTGTTCGTGGCCAAGAGTCTCCATAACGGATACGATATCGTTACAAAAAACCATGTCACCTTAGCGGAGAAGTATTCTAAAAATGCAGTATGGCGGTGACGAAAAGCTCTCACTTTCATATATCATCTAGAAGATTCCATCCCTTTAATCGAGTAGCTAAAAGACTGTTGTTTACAAATCACGCACAGGATTATTGAGATCCGCTTCTCACAAAAGGTGTGGCTCCTTTGATGAATAGAGCTCTTGAAATGTTGCATCGGTATGAAAAGTTCCTTCGCCGCCTTCTGTATCTTCTCCGTGTTCGTCACTAGATTCACCTTCACTCAATGTAACTTTTTCAGGAAGCGTTGGTACGGGCAATTCTGTATTGTTACACACAGGTCTCATAGAAGGTGGGACATTTGGGTGTACAGCACCCAAATATATCATCTGCTACCAGACCTATGTGTGATGATACGGAATTGCTTTCGGAGCGTTTTCCTAACTGGATTGGCAGTACAGGTACAATTCTCTGGCCAGCGAGATCTCCAGACATTACAGCTCTAGACTTTTTCTTATGGGGTGCCGTAAGAAATAAAATATACGTGAATAAACCTAACAACATCGAGAGTTTAAAGATTAGTATTATGGCGGCAATAGGAAGTATCAGACCTTATAGTTGACGTAGGGTTCAAACTGGAATTGTGAGGAGGTGCGAAATGTGTGTACGTACTAATGGATGACATACTTAATTAAGTTGCAATGAAGTGGTTTGCTTTTGTTTACTTCCTTATGTTTTTATTTTGATTTTTCTTTCATATTCCTTCTTTAATCTTTTATTATTTTTCCTATAATAAAATATTTTCAATGCCTAGTTGATTATTTTCCTAATTATTAGAAACAATAATCCCTTATTTCACCACAAATCAAAATCTAAAAGAGATAGCTATACCAAATGTTATATCAATGAAATCAGAAGAAATAAGCATTTTAATGACACCATGGCTAACTATGACTTCCATTTAAAAAAATACAAACTCGTATAATATCTCCAAAATAAGGAGTCCCATGGATTTTTAAATCACATTATTAGATTCTACCTAAAAAAACTATATTAGAAACAGTTTTCACCTTTATTTTATCTTTAGGGGTTGTGAACATATTTGACTCTAAAGTTTTTGAAAGTTTTCAATTTTTCTTGAATATCCTACAAACATTGCACTGGATAACAAATTTGACATTAGCATCAACTATTACTCTATTTTCTGAGCGACTTAGTGCACTAATTGTAAGTCGCACCGATTCTGTATCTTTAATATTAAGAAAGTTACTCATATACGGAGATAGAAAATGGGCACACTGTATAAGTTTGCGTTAAAATTTATTATTCGCTCGTACTTATGATTTTTCATGTTGTTTTTATGTATTTTGATGCATTTCATATGTATGCATTTACTGAGTTGTTTGCCTCTTGGAAATAAATATTATCATTATTTTTACAATATTAGTATATCTACCCTTTCCTCTAAGATATATTTCATTTGGCATACTTAAAGGAGTTGATTACGTTTCTTGACGCAATCCAATTAATGTACGATCAAATACGTAAGACGAATGCGTAGAAAGGTCGGTCAATTACCACGTTGACAGCCTGTATACTTACCTGTTACAGTTTCAATCCTCTCCTTTTCATCATTTCCAAAAAAGTCTTGTCTTTGAACGGAATACTTACCTAATTCGTAAAATTGTACTCGGCTTCCAGTGGTTGATGCCCAGCCTTGAGGCATTAGCTACAAAGGAAAACTTTTTAATTTGTATTGCGCGAAACACCTCGGCATCAGTTCGTTGCCGAACCGAAACTTTGCCAGCGAGAAACAGGCAGGAAACACTAAAATTTCCTCCGCCTAATATTCAAATTCCGCCAATTCATTAACGGTGCTACCGGTGCTCTCTCGTAACTTCGGACACATTTATATGTATTTGTGCCCAACAAACTTGGTTACTTTACTTACCTACCTCCCAAGAGTTGCAGTTACCATAAATAAGAGCTTTTGTTCCGCAACTGATAAGCTTTAAAAAGTTTGATTTAGAAGAAGGGGTAATATAAGTAATAAATGTTTGGTTTCTTTTGAAGATTTATTAAATAAAAAAAAGTTAACTAGTACACCTTCTTTATTATTTTGACTTACATTTAGTATGTAATGTGTTTATAATTATTAAGTTATAATGTTGACAATATAATTATGGATTTTATTATAATCTTTGGCAATCGAAACACAAAATAAAAATAACAACACATATATTTTTTCATTTTATTCTTATTTAATGCAATTATAATAATAAATTTCAATTATTTAAAGTTCTTTGATATTTATTTCTGTCACATAATAATTTCGTATAATATATTTGATATATACATTTATTTACATCAAAATTTAGATATATTATATCTGTTTGTTACATTAACAACTTAAAGTTGATCTCTTCTCTTTCCTCTTCTTTCAATCCAATAATTACCATCAGAAACGATCGAGGATGTTTTTTAATTTTTTATATTAGTTCTTTTTCCATTTGCGATTGTATATTTTGCAAACGCGATTGTGTATATCTTTTGTCTTTAGAATCACGTATTTTTATGTATAGTGAGCATCACTAACAATATTGTACCACAACTGATGAATAGCTGTTGACTAGTGGATTTTGAACTGGTGTTAGCGTGCTGCATGGCTGCTGGTTTTTCCTCTGTAAATGAATAAAAAGGAGAAATGTAATGTATACAATTCTTTTCACTAATTTAACGATTATCCTAGTAAATTTGATTACGCATATCGTGAGACTGGAATTATGGATCAGGATAAATATATCAGTATTAGGAAAACTGAAAATTTATGCAGTAATAATGCATTAGGTTATGTTATTGCTGCTTGTTATTGGTGTTAAGTCTAGCGTGGTCCGCATCTGAATGGGCAAAAAAATGTATGGAATGAAGGCAAAAAATGTGTTGATCCAAAGAAAAAGGAATTATCCTTGATTTACATTAAGGATGCCAACACCAGTAGAGTTGTGTCAAACAGTATACCAAATAATAAATAATTTCTATAAGTGAAAGATGTAATGAAGTAATAAGAATTCTGAACAAAATATGAATTTATAGGAAGTTACTTATCTTTCCTTTGTTTTCTAGGGAAAGTTTCAAAAGTCATTACGTCTTAGGCAGGTTTGGGTCAAAAAATGTAAGCCTGTACTGAATCTATTCAATGCAGGCTTAAATAAAATGCCAATACTCTTCGAAGAAGATTGGAGTTTGTATGTACAGGATGATTCTTAATGTTTGATGACAACAGAGTGTTTTGGTTAAAACCAGGTCTTAAGATACATAAAGTGAACATTCGTCTAAAAGTAAATTGAAAATATACTCAGGACAACCCGACAGCTACGTGAAGAACTCCGAACATTTCAACGAGATACTCAAGTGTCACAAAATAACCGAGGAAGATACATTAGTGAGCTTCTATTTCGTATCACTGTTCACCAAGGTGCCTATGAAGAAACAGTGGAAATCATCAAAGAACAGCTGGTATCGCAGGGATTTAGAGAAGATCTAGTGACCTTAGTAAAACTTTATCGAACTACGAACTATTTCCTATGGAATCGAGAGTACCTACAATGAACAAAAGAGCGGTGCGGCTGCGGATTTGCCTCTGTCACCAATACTCGGACATCTTTCGAACACGCCATCAATTCGACCAGGAGGAAGCCTAGTTCTTGGTATAGACATGTGCACGATATCTAACCGAAAGCGCTGAGAGAGGTCCTGAAAGTCATTAACCGCAGCGCACCAATATTAGGTTTACCATGGAGATCGAGGAAAAAGGCACTTTACCATTCCTGAATGTATTGGTTAAACTCACCGATAATCGAGAATTGGGCCACATTGTATACCCCAAGAAAACACATATAGGTCGATGTCTACTTGCAACATCTCACCACCATCCGCAACAGAAGAGGTCTCTCATAAACACGGTATTTACAAGAGCGGAGCTCAGCGACGAAGCACCAGGAAATCCTAAACGTCCAACGTGCTCTACAAAGTCATAGGTATAATGCCAATGACAGACGAAAACCACGTGGACATAGGGGGAACGTAGACTAACAAAACCCGATAGGGTATGCATATCCAGCATATATTGCAGGAGTTACAGATATATAGACGAATACTTTGGGAAGGAGAAATATTACCACACAGGTTCAACACACTAAAGAGAATAGGAAAACTACTTCCACCTACCAAGGACGTAGTGCCGGAGCTGCAGACGAAAGACACATATGAACTAAGGTGCCATTGTCGAAGAAGTTACATCGTTCACACAGGACGGACCGTCGAGTGCAGAGTGAAAGAACATGAAAGGCAGGCACGATTAGCTCATCCAGAGAAGTCAGTAGTAGCCGAGCATCTGTATCTACATGGAGACCATCGCATAGATTACAACGACGTACGGATATTAGCCAGGGCGACCCACTATCATCCATTAGGAATTATATGTGAATCTATAGAAGCAAGGAAGAATAGCAGCAACTTTAATCACGATGATGGTACCAGGGCATCAATGCTTGGCAATTGGCACTACGAAATAACCAGCCCGCAAAAGATACGGTTCAATGGACCCAAACCTTCACGAATCGACGGAGCGGAACAGGAATGCGTTAATATTACGATAAAATAGTATTGGATCAATGATTCTTGTGCTGAATATAGTCTAGTTTAATAATTATTATGGAGCGAATATTTTATTATAAAATAAATTCATAATAAATATCTGTTTTAGGTTAAGTATGTCTATTCAATAAATTATATATTATGGTACAGAGTTGATATGGAAGTACATTTTTTCTACCCATATCAGCACGGGATGTAAGGATATTTCGATTTTTGATTACAAATACTTTAGATAAATGTATGTAGTAAGAGGATCTAGAAAGCTTCTTTATCGAAGCGGCGAAGCTCCTTTAACGATAAACAGACTTTATTTCCCAACAGATCTCTGAATATTGCAGTATGATCAGAAAAATCAAACAAATATACAAATTTCTATAACTATATATACTAAAAGGCATCCATAGGGTGAGTACAGGTATTAAATAGCAATACTCTACCAACACCGGCCACTCGGGGGATTGTTTGTTTCGGATGGGGATTATTTTTCCAAGATTGCGAGTTCTTTTGACGATACATAGGAGTATTTAAACGTCGATGGGCCCTCGAGTTGCCCCCGGAAGAATTTTTACGTGTTAATCGCGCCCATTGCAACTCGGCGCCTCTCATTGGCTGGCCGTCAGATCTTTCCGTCTTCGAGAAACGTCAGACAAATTCCGTTCGGGGATATCAATATTTCGGAATGATATTTAGCGGCATTTTCGATAGTAAATTGTTCCTGGGGGTCTCGCAAAACGCGCGGGAGATGTTAATGCGTCCATACGCACTATTCCGAAAGATCTAAAATGAAAATTAGGACCTCGACGACTCATGGACAGGTATGTTTGACAGCGCAAAACGGCAAGATGGCGGTCATACTGAATGTTTCTCTGTTCAATTGCGATTTCGAAATTCCAAGAATTTTATGAGGATACATATGGTATACGAAAAACAGCAAATGAAGATCAGGTACTGGTATATGATTAATATAAAGTAATAGCTAATAGATCCTTTCTTTACAGAGAAAAGTGCGGAAATACACATTTCAACATATACGAGTACTAATTTAAATTAACGCATTTGAAGATTACGTATGACGAAACGTCAGTTTGGATGATTTAAAACGTGAAGAAGTGAGATTACTGCAATGTTTTCTTCGTTGGGCGATAATATGAAATCTTTCCAGATATTTGAACCCCTCATCTTACAATAGAGAAGCCCGTGATGTAAATATAATATCAAAAATTCAAACCGTTTCATTGGAATCTGCTGTTACACGAAAGCAAGGCTTTGATTGTTTTGTCGTCCTTATGGGTAATCCTGTATTTAAGGGATCCGAGTCGGGAGCATGCACCAAATACTCACAACGCACATCCCTTTCTATAGGGACAAATCAAAACGTAATCAGACCAAAATAGAGGCGATGGAATTGATATAAATATACTCTGCTCACATGTATGTGATACAAATATGTATAAGATGCATGAGTGATAGATATCTGTATTTTGTACCATGTAAGGAATTATACGGTTGCTATTAGCGAGATGACAATGAAACAGTAAATAATAACAATAAAATATTATCGTTTTGAAAGTTTACGGTGCTTGTAATTATAGTGTTGGGACGAGTCTGCTTTTGAACTTAATCCTTCCGATTACTAAAATTACAGTAAAGTAACGGCGTTGGTACCTCAAAACGTTAGTCATTCGCTCAGAATTATTTAACAGGATCACAACTTTCAATCAAGAACTTTGGAAACCTCCCACGTATCAACTAAAGTTTTCATTAATATTCCCGAATTCTCCGCAAACTTTACCAACAACTTACCTACGGTTGAGTTCAAAACGTGCACGTTAATCGAAGACGGCACGACATTCGACGGACTGCACGTGTAGTTACCATTATGACTCTTATCCGTTTCGGGTATGAGCAGAACGCTCGACGATCGATCCGTCGTCACCTTCACACCTTCGTCGTAGTTGATCATCTTCTGTTCGTGATACCAGAAGACGTACGCGGGCGGTTCCGTGGCTTGTCTAAAGGTGCAAACGAGCCTCAACAAAGATCCGGCTCTCAGATGCAAATCGGGGGCGCCCAAGATTTCTGCGGTCGCTTCCGTGACTCGTAATTCCAATAGGATGCTGCTAGATGGATGCGTCGATACCTGGCATTCGTAGAAACCCGCGTCGGCCGGCTGGACGTGTTTTATGAGTAGTCCCCAGTTCTGTAGGTGTCTGACGTGCTCCACCATGAATCGATCGTCCGAGTTGTAGGTGGACAGGCCGACGGTGAGCAAGTGGAGGTCGTTCTTGCGTATCCACGACACCTGGGGGAATTACTGGGAGTTATTTATTGTGATGGCGGTACTTTGGGGAGTCTATGCTACTGGTTGTGTTGCGCGCAGAAAAAAAGTTTTTGGTGTAATGTAGTAAATGCGACGTTTCATTAATCTTTATAATCATTAGCGTTTTGGGAGGTTGTAAGTTATCTTTTTTTAACTATGTACAGAAGAAGATCACGCGAGTTAAAAGCCAATGTAGTTAAAAAAATGTCAATGGATGCTAACGCCAAGTAAAGACAAAGCTGTCAGTTTTTGATGTAACGAGCCCTGAAATATGGACTGTTTTTCTCCTCTTCGTTGAAGATAGAGGAGAAAGGCAGGCCACGAAGAAAATCGACATGGATCTGGAGCTGGAGTATACAGTGAGGTGGGGGATACAAAAATCACCGTCCCACTCGAAAATATACCATTGTGGTACAGGCTATATTCCATTACGCAATAGAAAACAATAAGAGGACTTATAGTAATAAGCGTATCTATATTGCAACAGATAGTCAGGAAACACTTAGGGTACCATGGTGCCAAAAAGTGACATCAAGATTGGCTTAGGCATGCATACGGGAACTGAATGTGCTCGCGGAATGCAATAAAGTCAATTTGTAGTCGGTACCTGGGCATTCGGGAATCGTAGGCAATGAAAAGGCCGATGAGCTAGCGAAGATAATCGTGTTTATACGTGGGC
This sequence comes from Osmoderma eremita, assembly GCA_031763485.1. Classification (NCBI taxonomy): domain Eukaryota; kingdom Metazoa; phylum Arthropoda; class Insecta; order Coleoptera; family Scarabaeidae; genus Osmoderma; species Osmoderma eremita. The sequence continues at coordinate 7,723 of JARFOC010052952.1, read as the reverse complement.
CCAGAACCCGCCCTGGGGGTGTCTAAAAGTATAGTATGAGGACAGATACGAGAGTGGGTTCAAGAACAACAATAAAGAATAATGGGAAGATACAACCAGACAAAGAAAGTCATGCAAAACCTTTATTAAGGAGCCATCAGTAAAGAAAGCCGACGAACTAGTAAATCTTAGTAGGAGGAATTACCTTCGTATAGTAATAGGTCTCCTGATACGACATTGTGCATTGAAAGGACACCTATAGAAAATTGGGGTCGACATTGAGAACTCAAACTGCAGACTGTGTGAAGGGACAATAGAGATCTCTATTACCCCTTCACAGAGTCTGCAGCTCACATCTTATGTGAATGCAAGGCCCTGGACCCTAGGAGACAGGCAATCTTTGGGAAACCAAAAAATGAACCCAGAAGACTATACAGACCAACCGGACAAGCTTCTGTGCAGATTGGTACAGGGCACAAGGATCTGGGAATGGGTGGTATAGGGCATGGGTACAAAAAGGGAAGATAAATATAAAAAGGCAACCGGCTGACGTATTTACGGACACTTATGTCAGACGGCTCCCATAAGGAAAAAAGAATGGGCGCTGCGGATAGCAGAGGCGGGAGAAAGAAGAGGAAAGACAGTAGAGGAGATGAAGATAATGCCCTAGCATAGGAAATACGGAAGGAATGGCTGGAGAAAGACCCAGGATACTAATCCAAATCCGATGCTTGAAAGGGAACAAGACCGAAATGGAAGGGTAGAAAGAAAGAAGAAACAGAAAGAAAAGTGCACGAACTTGAATCTACTCTAACAAAAAGTCGATTCATCTGCGGTATATTCTAATTTTAGTAACTTGGACACATTGATTAAAGTATAAACAAAAAATATGCAATCATAATTGAAATAAAGTATTATCTCGGAATCTTTTAACTAATGTGACAATGCAACAATTTATGTTTGTCTCTTTAAGAAGATATTGCGTTTCGCTAACACAAACGTACATTCATCACAATCGCGAGTATCAGCCAACCGGTTACGCAATAATACCTATATAGTCAATATATGAATTAACTATGTGGGCGTAAACGTATCGATACATAATTGGGCGACAATGCAGACAAATTGTACACATTCGTTGTTAGTCGATAATTATTATTGGATGTTCTTAGGTTAGCACAGAAAGTTTGCATTTTCTCGGCTCTTTGGATATTGTAAGAGACTGTGTTTTGCAGATTTAAAAGTTCGAAATTGTGTACGTTCAATTATTCATAAAATTTAAAGTAATATTGATTCCAGTACTCCATATCTGACTATGTCAGACAATGGCCGAAAATTTAAAATTGAAGTCTTTCTGGAGGTTTAATTTGACTCCTACGTCTTAATACCCTATCAATCATTATATTACTATTAACTAATGTTGATCGTGGAAGAATCGAAACTGGTTTAGTTTTTACGTTTGATCTATTGATTTTTAGTTGACTTGCATGACGCTTCCATCTACGCTTACCTAATACTTTATCAATAATACCCTCGAACCAACCAATTTTCTTATTTTTTAAATATCTAACCCAAACCTGATCATTTTTTATGAAATATTTTGTTTCTTTTTCCGTTATAAAATTCTCTTTGTTTATTTTGATTCTGTCCAACTATTTCTTTTGCAGAAGGTAATAATATATTTTAACTTTCTCCCCATTATTAGCTGAGCGGGACTTTTTCCCGTTCTTGTATGAAGAGTATTTCTGTATTGAAAAGCAAAACGTGCTATTAACAATCCAATGTTAGTTATATTATCTCTACGGCCTTTCAAACTCGCGTTTTTCATTATTTTTACACCGTTTTCTGATAAAACCATTAGTAGCTGGATGATATGGTGTTCCTGATCGGTGTTTTGTTCTACTTTTATTTAAAAATTCCTGGAATTCATGTGATGTAAAAGCTTTAGCATTATCCGAACAAATTTCTTTAGGTAAATCGAATCTCGCTTTAATTGCGGCATCTGAAGAGATACTTGATACACCAAAACATTCAATCCATTTAGATGTTGCATTCTCAATCAATGAAATTTTTATTTATAAAAAAAATCTAGTCCAGGGTTCCGTCGGCCAATTCCAAGTAATTAAGTTTGACTTAGGTGGTAACTTTGATAAACTAGAGCATATTCTAGAATTTCTGGTAATTCGATTTGCTCGGCAAATTTTTCCCCAGTAATGTTATTTGCCACAAAAACTGATTCAATCTTTCATTAAATACTATAAAGTCTGAGTTCTTGTAAACCTGTAAATTTCCAAGATGACCTGTCATTTTCTCCGCCATTTTCTTAATACATATAATCTGAAAAACATACAAAAATATTTAAAATAAACAGTTGCCACTCGACCAGCGTTTAAATATGTTGTCTTTTAAGTGTCCTTCTATTTAAACGCTGGTCGCGTGGCAACTGTTTATTTTAAATATTTTTGTATGTTTTTCACCTATACACCTATAAATACATACACATATAACTATATACAACAATGCTCATAGATTTTTCAAAGGCTTTTGATAGCGGTTGCTAACCAAATTGCATAACTATTATGCAAGCGGTGATTCTCTTAATTGGAGTTATTTAACACATTGAGTAGGTACATAATGTAACAATCAATAATCAATCGATAGGCGCGTAGTTCATCGAGGTGCGTCTCAAGGCTCTGTCTTGGGTCCTACCCTTTTTTTAATTTTTGCCTATGAACTTTCCCTATCTCTAACTTTTGCTTCAAATATTTCTCTTTACGCTGATGATATCAATATAATACTGACATGAGTTCAACTTGTTTATCTACCCTATTTCAAATGACCAACTTGTTGTATAGTCGATTGTGTGAGTGGCCATCCATCAATAATCATTCAATAGGTTCTAAGCAAATAGTTAAACTGTTTTTTTGTTAGGTCTTAAGTAGACCAATCATATCTTTGTTGGGAATTGGCTGAGATATGCTATGCTCTTGTATAACTTGACAAGGTCTCGTCATACTCATGTTTTAAAAACCCAATGCGTCCACTCGTGATTAACCTATGGCAGTGGTTCTCAAAGCATCGTGCGAGATGCTTCGGGAGTTCCAAGGTTATGTATTACGTTATCAAATGCACATTTATTATTGTGATGAAAACAAAGTGTTGGGGCTCCACCACACGTTTCTCGGATTGACTGGGGCTCCTCAGCTAAAGAAGTTCGAGCACCACTGACCTATGGCATGATTCACGGAGGATTAAGTATTGGTGTCAAAAGGTATTTTTCCATTGTTGACCTATTTTAGTCGTTCATTGTCCATAATATATACGGCATTTGGTGCCTATTGTGGAATAACTATGCTAATTCTTCTTCTTCTTGACTTCGTGATAAACAGAGTATAACCTGGCTATCTACTCTTCCCATGTTGAAAATTGGTCATGTTAATTCTGTTTAATTGTATCGCGATTTTTTTTATGTCCGGTGTATATTTGTCATGGGAAATCGATAAACCGTTATAGTTTTGTACATTGGTAATTCTATTCCGGGGCCGATTATTCCGCATTGAAATTCGTGTTTTTCCGGACCAAACTCAACTCAATAAACATTGTATTCGGTTCCATCTACTCGTATTGGTTGACATGTTATCGATAGTGGTGAAATTTTGTACTGTTTAACTTTGGACAATGCTTTCTCATCTGCAGTTACATTTTTTGTCATCAGTTTACCTATGCGGAAAGAACAATGCAGTCTTTTGTACACGTGACAGCTTTTCATCCGGTGAAACAATAACATATCTCTCTCTGCAGTAGTATCAGTTGTGCGTTGTTGCATGATCTAAAATTTTGTTTCGCACTGGCACATGTGGATCGTATATATTCTGGGATACGTAGAATTCTCCTGGCGTATGTCGGCAGTGTCAATAAAAATTCATAACCGAAAAATAACGGAGAAAATTACCTGTCACTGTGGAAATAACACAACGGCATAGTGTGTTGTGTTATTTAGTGATGTACCTGTCGTATACATTAGACCAATCCCTCTGGACATGATAAACATTGCATCACCTGAATTGTCACCAACCCGGACGTATAATACCGATGTTATGTAGGTGCATAAACCTGTATGTGCCTGTCTGTGTGCTTACTACCCAAATAGCGTGACCCAAATAGGTAATGTTACGGACAATGGAGCGTGGACAAGGCGTTCTGGATACGCACCGATGAATAGCTGCAAATCTTCGTAGAGTAAATGGGGCAGAGATTTGTCATATGAGGACATAAATCGGTATTAGCGCTATTGGGTTATATACACTATGGTAGCGAGATCTTTGGACATAGGTACGTTGATCAGATAATGTGTATTTGTAACGAAATGAGAGGGGAGTACTGCCTTATACTGGAATGGTAGTTGCAAGCTTATTGAATGTCAGTACACGAGTTAGTTTTTGCTACTTTCTTGTTAACGTATCATTCTAAAACAGGAAGAAGAGAATAAATGATTTAAATTCGGTATGGTGGTAGAGAAAATATACGATTTGAAACGGTAAGGGAACATGCAACACCATATTGAAACTATGTGAATTAACCAAAAATTATAAAATACAATAGTTATTGGCAACGGAAATAGATTTCTGGCAAAGGTCAGTGCAAAAATCTGAGTAGAACTCATAAGAAATGAAGAAATTGGAAGAGAGATGCAACTGGATAGAACAATTGTCGAAGATATTGAAAAATAATATAGTGTGTATATGTAACACATAGATGAAGATAAACTTTGAAATGGATGCCTCTAGAAGAGAGAAAGCGTAGAAAACTATTGAACAATCGGATACAAGAGAGATACAAGAGTGAAAGTTGTGATCGATAAAGATTGGAAGGACTTAGAGGCAGTACACACACTGTATATAGATCACAGTTCGCGACACGTGATACGGGAATACGTGGATTACGTTTATATCATCAAGCATTATCATCTTATGATTAATCGACCAACAGGCGAAATTTTCAAAACGTTTCATCTAAATTGAATTGGAAATAATGAACACACGTGAAACAATTGTTATATATTAATTAATATGTTCCTGGCGGTGCATGAAAGAGATGAACTAACAGGGAAAGAAAGCGATGTTTACCTTAAAATGGAAAAATAATGGTAATTATCTACTCGACAAATTATGAAATTCTGATATTTTAGAATTTAACTTTGTCTCGTAATCTTCAAAATTGAACAGTTGCTTCGTGTTTTGACCTGTGTGCGACTTTGGCAGAAATAAAAGTACCAAAAAAGATTTTTTTAAACACGTGGTCTTATCTTTTAAGCTGTTTTTGAGCGAAATTGAGCAATGGATTGAAGATTCAGCAGACGATCTCCATTTAAAAATAAAAAAATATACGAAATTTCTTCAGAACTCTGGAACAGATAGATCTATAGAGTTGGGTGTCGTATCATTGTGTTCACTTTAATAGGCTAAATGTTGTGCGCACTTTTTGACCAGGATTGAATAAAATGTTAAAGTTCCAGCTCCTGGTCTTTACTCCAAAAGTAACAAAATATATGAATGACAAACCTATTGAGCGTGGTCTGGTATCAGAATGTTCGGCATAGGAACGCGAACATTTTGAACATTCTTTGATTAAGATTAAATAATATGTTAGAGTTTTAGTTTATGATCTCCATTCTAAAAAAAGAAATAAAATATACGAGATTCAATCATTACTGGGAAATGAATTGGATGTATTGAGTTGGGTGTGAGTAGAATAGCTACGCTGGTTCTGGCGCAAAATCCCATAAGGTTTACACAGGGGGTCTAAATTCACATTTCCGCCATCTTGGATTTCATGATCTGTGCCCAACAGATAATCGTTCCATTACAATGGGTGGCTGTTGCAATATATCGGCCAGCCGTTTCCGCCACAACGGGTATCCGTTGCAATTGCAACGGGTAGCAGTTCAATTGCAACGGGTAGCCGTTCCTTTAAACGGATACCCGTTGCAATTGAACGGCATACTTCAGAATACACTAGAGATACATCTAATAAAACTGGAAATTAAAACGATTTACAGGAGTCTAATTTTTTTTTTTGGTTAGGTACACATGTTCTGGTTAGTCTGTGATTTGAGTCAGTCACTCCATTCTAATATACAGCATACTTAGTTTTCTTCCCATTTTTGCTACTATAAAGGAAATTGGTTTTGCATCAAACGTTATGCATTATAAAATTGACATGAAAAAGATTTAGGTATGACATATTCTTTTTATTTGGGTTTCGATCATTTGATAAACAATTTGTGGTCAGGCTTTTAAGTTGGAATCAAATGGTTCATTCGATTTTTTCTGGTTTTAATAATGTTAGCCAATAGCCGTACCGTAAAAGAAAAGAAATCTTTTCTAACCAACCAGTACCATCAAATATTCATTTCCTCATTCATTTTCTCGATGTTGGGGATTATATACATATACTTTTTATTACTGGTGCTGGACAAATTTTCAAAATTTCGCCCAAATTACCTCATCACGAGTAACATTGCCCCGCTCTTCACAGTCGTAAACCTACCTTAACTTCTTTCCCTTGGCCGGCGCAGTAGTACGATGCTTTTACGACTAAAGAAAAGCAGTAAAAAGTAGATAAAAATATTATACACACAAGCAGATGCAATATCGCGCGGAAAAAGCTATACCGCCGCGGGCAAGGATCGATATCCGGCAACAGCTGTACGACCCTCGACATACAGTCCAAGCAGCGCGTTACATACGTACGCGAGAAAGACATATTGCACGACGGTACGAGCGCGCTATGAATAATATCCAGCCTGTTTCATGTTTATACATCTGTACTCGTATACCACTTCTAGCAGAAGAAACAATGGCTCCAGGGAACCTTGAATTATTAAAAAGAAATGACGATGGGAAAAAACGGGAAGGTCTTCTTCGCTCGCTTGCTTCTGCTGTGTTTTGGTACTGGCTTTGTGCGCGGCTCTTTTTGCATGCAAGTAAGCGCGATGGCTATTCGGGAAACAGGTTACGTATGCTTGGTATGTCGCGTCTGCGCAAGAAATATTGGCAAAGTTATTGTTGAGGTAGTACTTTCACGGTGAGGAACAGTTTAGTAGGTGATAGCCGATATTATTTTAAGTAAAAAGGGTCAGAAAGTCGTTTCTTGCATCTGTCGTAGCTTTAGGAAGCTCGTGTGAGAAGAGATTTGAAATAATAATTTTCTCTGATCTTGCAATGTTATTTTAAGAAAGATGATTAGTTGAGTATAAAAGGTGGTAGGTACACTAAAGTTCTTGAAATTTAAATTACGGACGTGAAGGGACGCAGTTACAATCAAAAAGCGCTAGGAGGAGTTTTCTACAATCAGTATTTCAAGCGGCGTCATTCCAAGTGGAAATGTTCTGTATTGATGAGCAGTTTTCATTGTTGTGTTTGCTTCTATTTCAGTAAGATTGTCGCAGAAACACGTAAGCTGTTAAAGGACGCTTTTGGGGACGACATTTTGTGTCAAACACAAACTTACGACTGGTATAAACTTTCGCAAAAAACTACCGCACACCAGCTATAGACGACGAACGATCCGGACGACCGTTAATCGGCATTACACCAGAGCATGTCGTTGTCATTAGGTATACAATTATGAATGGTCGTCTATGAATGATGGCAGATCATCTAAGGCAGGGATGAGCAACACGCGGCCCGTTAAACATGTTTATGCGGCCCGCCAAGCATTTCTAAAATTGAATTTATTTTAT
>JARFOC010052924.1:0-19892 GCA_031763485.1 Osmoderma eremita | reverse complement strand
TAGTTGTGTATACAATAAAGTCAGTCGAATACTTGCACTTGCATGATGTGTATCATTAGAACCTAACCCCATTACAAATATCTCGTTTTATATTATGAATTGTGAAGAAATGTACGTCTACCTCGACTTGAACGGAAAATTAGATCATAATTTCTTTCAAAAGGAGAATATTTTCTTTAAAATGGTTAATATCAATACAGATTCTCCACTAGTACAAGTAGGAAATTACGTCTTTCAAGGTAAGTTACTACACATGTATACTATAAAGGCAATTTAATTCTCTCTATTTTCTTTTCCTAGGCAATTATGAAGACTTCTTGGGAACAAAAGTATTTTTCGTCGAAGATAAAAACCAGGACTGCGATGATGTGAATGTGTTCATTAAAGATGGACCATTTCACTTGAAATACATGGCAAAAACTGCTAAAGTGATGCAGTTGAAATGGAGGAAGCTGCCAAGTAATGTGGTACGTGCCAGTAATGACAATGAAGAATATGCCGATCTTTGTTTCAAAGAAAACTACAATGCCGTATTAGAGAAACTAGAGAAAGGTGCATTGAATTTGCAAGATCTATATCATGTTCCCAACAAAGAAGATGTCACTGTAGAAACTGATGAAGTACAGTTAGGGAAAAATGATATCGCACAAACGGAAGTGGGTGAAGTATTAAGCGATAAAGAAACAACAGATCAAGCAGAAATAAATGAAAGTTCGGATGCTATAGATTTCAATAATTATAATTTGTTGAAAGATATCGCTAAAATGCCTGTAAAACAGAAAGAGACTCAGAAACTTTACGAGATAAATCAAGAGCATTTGGCTAAAGTCGAAGACGCATCTGATTTCCCGGCGTTATCACAATTATTCCTCCAAAATGTTACGGCTAAAAAGGATGTGATTATAGGTGCGGATTGCAATGAGTTTGATAAGTATGTAAATGTTCAGAACTCTATTAAGGACTGTGTAATAAATACCATAGGGAAAGGTGGACTTACTGAGGAACAAAAGGCTAAGTTATTAAGTGGAGAAAATTTTGATAATTTTCGTTTGCCAATGAAGTTAGTTTATTTAACAGAGCAATTAGCTGAATACAAACGTAGGCTAACGATGTTAGCCGGTAATAGATGTGAATCAAAAGAAGTAGATGAGTATGGTAGAACTCTTAGTGATAGATACAATTTGTTAAAGGAAATTACCAAACAGGTTTGGTATTATGTTTATTCTAATGTGGATTGTGATTGTGTGTAATTTTTGTATAATTAAAAAGAATAGTTTTATACAGGGTAATTCAAAAGTTTTATATTTATAAAATACTTTCAGTATTTTCCTTAATAAACATTATTGCGGAAAAATTAATTCTTTTATTGTATCTGACCCTTGATGGCTGCCGTTGTTTATTAGGCTATACATCTTTTCCCAATGAGTTTTGATCCATGCGTTTTGAAATCACCTCGCATCTATGCAAATTCACATCATTTATTTCATCTACACATGAAATGAGACGTAATTGCTCGTTCATTACATGATTTCTGAGGACAAATTTTTAACATTATGATAGATTTTGTTAATGGTGGCACAGTAGTGTGGCACTTTGTGTTCTGGCACGCCCCTAAAATCTCCTTCCTCTTCACCTCTGAGGCTTTGGAACTGCTTTCGGCAGAACGGCGGAGAACACGAGGTTGTCGGCTTTATTCCGTATATATCTTCGCCTCGTCAACTTCGGCTTGCGCTACACTATTCGATACTTTCTCTGTACGTTATGACCTCGGCGACGAATTTATGCATTGCCCTCCAACTTATCTAGTTCTTCAACTTATTTTGGCCACATTTTCCTTGTCTATATGTTGGCCTTTTTCCCTTGTCTATATGTTGCCCTTTTTCCCTTGTCTATATGTTGCCCTTTTTCCCTTGTCTATATGTTGCCCTTTTTCCCTTATCGGAGCCGTCTGATGTCTCCGGAAACACTTCAGTTCATTGGCTTTTTGTATTTAACTTCGCTCTATATGCAGCAACGCATGTTTCATGTTTAGGTGCATCTGCATCATAAGCAGGGGTCTTCTTCTAATTTAAACTTCTTTAGGTTACAGCGGAAGTGTCTGTGTCCCGTTAAGAATTGGGGAATATGGTAGCCACGATACCCAGGAAGTTATATTTGGTATTTGGATATTTATTCGGTCCGGCGACGTTTCCAACCTGTCGGATCTGTTCTGTCATCTTCGGAGGATAGCTTGCCTTTCGTTTTTCGCAGACCATTAGGGAGATTGGTTGTGAACCAGCTACCACCTGAGCACTGATCACCCTTAGAAGAGCGTTTCTTTGTTATTTCCTAGAACTCCTCTGGGTAACCCTGCATTTTAGGGACCTGAATCAGGCGCACGCGCCAATTGCTCACAAGCCACACCCATTTCTACAGGGTACATTCAAAATGTTAACGGAGCAAAATACAGGTGATTGAATTGATATAGATATATTCTGTACGTGGTATCTAATACAAATATATATAATATAAGACGTTGGAGTGATTGATATTTGTGGATTTTGTAGTATACAAAGAAGTGCTACTAGCGAGATGACAATAGTAATATAATAAAATCTTATCTCGCTAATAGCAGGCGTACAATTCTTTGTATACTACAAAATCCACAAATATCAATCACTTCTACATCTCATATTACATATATTTGTATCAGATACTGCGAACAGTGTTTATCGCGCGTTTTGGTGTGTTTATTTTTTGAATTAGGCCCGTAGAAAAGGGTGTGGTTTACAGGTACCAGATGATACCCGACGATTCAGGTCCCTAAAATGCAGAATTATGCTCCTCTGTTTTTCTTAAACTTTAGTGCCGACGATCAGACTGGTACGCATACATTTTGGATTGAATCACTTTTTTCTTATCATCCAGACATTGAGCATAATTCTGGATAGTGCTGCCACAGTATATACCTTATACAGTAAATTCATGCGTATGAGGGACTCAGGAGGAGATGTAGCAGGACCGGATTGACACAATATTGGAAAAGCGAGTAATGGCGCTACTTGTTTACAAACAATGACACAACCTATAAAACCACCTCGGCGGGGCACGTGGGCCACATTTTGTAGCGTGGCTTTGTGTCTCTAGCAGAGTATTTACAAGTAGTCCATAATCTAATATAACTTCAATATATAAATAGTATCTTTAATCTTAATTTAATAAAAATAGTTTTAATTTTGTGTTGTAGATTAGTATATGTGACTTTCATATTTACAGGTGTTTTTTAGTGTTCGTTTATTCATAGATTAATCTTTATTTGATAGTTTTAATTTAGTGTGCATAGATAAGTTATAGAAATCGACAATGAAACGCTGTGTTCCCAACTGTAATAGGAGGTGTACCGCAGACAATGCAGAAGTTCATTTATTTAGCCTACCCACGGACCAAATACACAATACAAATATAATCAACTTATGCAATTAATCTCTAGGAAAATTAGAGGATTACCAGGATTAGCTAGGTAAATACTTATAATCACATTCACAAGTCGCATATAATATGCATTATAATTTATCAAAACAATAATAATCTTGTATTTTTCTCAGTAAATTTCACTAATATTACACTTCTGAACTATTATACCAATGTTTGGGCATTTAAATTCAATTTGAGCTGTTCTTTTTTTTTATTGTGTCAATCCGGTCCTGCATATAACCCCCGAGTCCCTCGTGCGCAATTCGATGCGCGAGTTGCAGTTTCATTTCAAAAGATCAAAGGTGCCGACATGAAGTGAAACTACTGGTAAGGTATATACTGTGGTGCTGCTATCTGTTTTAAAAAAAAAAATTATATACCTCATCTGCGCTCCAAATTATAAATATAAATAGTTCATCGTCCAGAATCACATCGAGGCAGTCCAATTCACTTTTAGCCGCCCGTCATCTCGAAATGCATATATCGTGTAGTGTTTTTATTGTAGCCCAGATTCGTGTGGATTTCAAACGCATGTGTCTGCTACGACAGAGAAAGCAATTTCCCCCCTCCCGAACTTTAGCCGATAATATATTAAAAACGCCATTCCTGTTCTGAAGGAGGCATCGATGAAAAACAATTAGCCTTTCTTATTTTCAATTGAAAACGCAACTTAGATAAAAATAAAATATAACAGACGACCGCACATTTGTAGTGCCATTTTTTTATATGTAGAATGAATGACACAAAGGCTAATACGTATTTATTAGCCACCCAAATATTCTACGTATCTGTAAATAATAACTAATTCACAAAAACGTCTTTTCTACATAGGCGATCGCATTTTAAAACATAAACTTGGAAACTGATTCCGAAAGCTGAGATAATCATGGTTCAATAGCTGTTACAATTTCAACTTTTTCCTTTGAAGTGATATGTAAGCTACTTTCGTTCGTGCCAATGATTCCTAATCATACAATCCGAATTTCTTATGTACACGTTCGTTTGTCATACTCCCCTCTTGATTTAGAGAAACATGATTCGAATTTTACTGTAGTCCCCTTTCCCCTGGGACTCAAACTTTTCGCGTGATTGCAATGCATGAATCCAAAAAATATAACCTATAAAATTACGTAAAAGAAAATACGAAAAAGCAGGTGCAAAAATGGAAGTCGAGAAAGTATTAATGTTCCACGGGTTTAGAATTTCAGGTATTTTTAACTGAAATAGAATACTCGACAAATATTTTCTAATATAAAAATTTTCCCTAAAGTATTATTTTCTGCATTTTTTCATCTTACACTTATTACAAAACCTTTTTGCTAATTGCCTTGTTGAAGTTATATTTATGTTTGCAGCCGTAAAAAGCCACATGTCACTCCATCGCTCGTTCGATTGTACCAATCGTGATTTATTCAATCAAGGATTAAATCCTGATTGCATATGATGGCACGAACGAAAGCAGCTGTAGACAAACGCTCGATTGGTCGTACGAACGTAAGTCCATAACCTAAAAAGATAAAATTTTACCTTTACCTTTCTACGGGCCTACAGAACAATCTTACGGAATGATGTAATTTATAAAAGGTTGATAGCATATGGTACACATATAATATCGCGACGATCAACTGCAACTATTAATTCTATTAGCTCACCTTAACCTCCGTAACAAGAGATAAAAGTTGGTTATCTTTGTCCGGCTAAAAGTTACGGCTTGCGTTATGTTGGGGCGATCCATAAACGAATACATTGCTACCTATTTTTTAAATTGCGTTTCGTAATCCATAAATCAGGCTGAGCTCACCAATAAGTCTGGTAAATGCGGCCATTCATGTCGTAAGTAGCGTCCGTTTTGGAAAAAGTAAAGAATATGTGTGTCACTTATATTTTCAATTTTTTTTTGCAGTGTAGATAACTGAAAAAGAAAGAACTTTTCTTAATAAGATAGTCGTGGGAAACTTACAGGACAGTCGCAATTAAATAAAATATACGTACTTTTTAGGTTAGAATTCCATCTTAATATAGGTATTTCTCCACGAAACTGTTTATAACACCTTCCTTGATGTTTTTAGCACTTCTACTTAACATATATTTAATAATATACGATTATATACTGATTTAAACTCGTTATTTTCAATATTTTAAAGCAACGCATGGCCTATATAATGGCGCTATATTATGCCATCACACCACTAACAGGCTCTATGGGAAAATATTGAAAATAACGAGTTTAAATCAGTATATAATCGTATATTATTAAATATATGTAGAAGTAGAAGTGCTAAAAAAATCAAGGAAGGTGTTATAAACAACAGTTTCGTGGAGAACTACCTATATTAAAATGGAATTCTAACCTAAAAAGTACGTATATTTTATTTAATTGTGACTCTCCCGTAAGTTTCCCACGACTATTTTATTAAGAAAAGTTCTTTCTTTTTCAGTTATCTACACTTCAAAAAAAATTTTTTTTGAAAATATAAGTGACACATATTCTTTACCTTAGTCACATTTTAATGTTGCAAACAAAATCTAAATCAGTTAGGCTGTTACTGCTGCTCACGCTCAAGTACGCGTTGGTACGTACTTGAGCATGCGCGGTCTTTCCTGTGAATACTCAGTACGCGTCACCGCGTACTTGAGCGTGAGCACGGACTATAAATACCAACCTTAAAGTCATTGAGATTACCCCAAACACACAAAAAACAAATATTCTCTTTTTAACATATATTGGTACAGATAACCTAAAAATTAAACATTGAACAATTATTTAACCTTATTTATCTGCACTTTCGAAACACTCTAAATCAGGCGGTGTGAGTTTAGCGATCTTCAAGTACTCTAATTTTAGTAAATCTCTGGCAAAAGGACGAACTTCCGGATCAAACGTTAACAAACTCTAAAATAAAAGCAACATAAATCTGCGTAACATCTTTATTAATTAATGATCTCACTTTAATGAGGCTTTCGGAATCTTTTCCGGGTAGTGGAACCACGTCGTTCAAAGACCGCTCTTCCCACTTAGGAAAATTATTTTTATAATCCGGTAAGGATGTAACACCCGGCCAAATTTCTTCGGTCGGTGTACCGAGCAAACGGAATATCCTATAGAGTTGATCTATTTCGGAATCCCCCGGGAAAAGAGGCTTCGAAGTTATCTACAAAAATCAAATCAATATCGCAATAAAAACCTGTCAAACGATAAACCGACCATCTCGGCCATTATACACCCTAAACTCCATATGTCAACAGAGGTGCTGTACAATTTAGCTCCTAATAACAATTCGGGAGCCCTGTACCACAAAGTAACGACTTCGTGGGTGTAGGTGCGTGTTGGTAAGGTGAAAGATCGGGACAAGCCAAAATCGGCTAACTTTATGTGGCCCTCCTCGTCTAATAATAGATTTTGTGGTTTCAAATCTCTGTGGAGGATCCGGTGAGAATGCAGATATCCAACACCATCGATTAGCTGTTTCATGTAACTCTACAAGATATGTGCATAACTAATATTTTTGTGTATAATTATAAAGACAGTTGACAACATATAAAGCATATGCCATGCATATAAAATTTAAAAAATTCTAAATTAATATTCAGCGAACTTTTTTTCTCTTTAAATAGCAATTTAATAATATAAGTAAGTAAAATATAATAATATAAGTATAAAAAAGGTGTTATAGATGTATATTTGCATTAGAAAAACAAAATAAATAAAAATATCTAAGCTTTAAAAACTCTTAAATTAGCAGCCTTCACACATGTTACATTGTCACTTTCAAAATCTCCACTTACTTTTGTAACAGCCGCTGAATGTAGTATTCATTCGAAATTGATGAATTACTATTGGTGAATTGAATATTTAATCAATAACATGAATATAAAGAATATTTAGTTCACTTCGACTCACTCTTATCAATTCTTCGCTCATCTTACAACTTGTCCTATCCAAGTATTGTTTGAGATCCATCTGTAAATACTCGAAGACTATGTACAGACTCTTCATTTCCGTAAAGATTACATCTAACAGTTCGACTATCGAAGAATGGTGTAGGGATTTTAATAGGCATATTTCCCGTATGGTGGTCGATGGTATTCCTTCCGATTCCCCTTTGTTTTTGTACCTGCACTGCCGAATGTTAAGTACAAACAAGAACAAAATAGCGGGGAATAAATGGAATTAAATATCTCTCGTTAATACCAGAGATTATAATGTCACGTACTTTTTAATCAAAGTTAGTCGAGATGCAGAGAACGAAATAAGCTGAATCATGTGGTGCTACGGTTCATAAAAATCACGTACATCACGCACAAGATCCAGCTAATTCCATTACCGTGTATGAGTATTAGTGGTGTTATAGATGAGATCCTAACTCATTAACCACAATAATGCTGTATGTAAAGGGAAATTAGAGCATGATTCATTATTAAAATTTATGCACAAGCCGCATGTAGTTATCGCATTGTAAGTCCGTATTTAAACAAGAAAGGTGAATAAAAAGTAGAGACCAGGTAAATTAACTTACTTTTCTAATTTAATTTTCTTGAGAGCGACGAATTTTCCGGTTAGTTTGTCTTTAGCTTTATAAACGATTCCATAAGTACCCTCGCCAGCCACTCGCAACTTAACAAATTGATCCAATTTATTCGAATATGTGGCGGATTCAGCATCAGAAAGGGTCAGCATTTTTTCCAAGGAAATAAAAATTTTAATGGTAAAAAAAATGTTAAAATACTGCGTTTGCCTCCAAATGTCATTTGTTTACAATGCACTGCGCAGGCGTTAGATCATTTAATTTAATTAAAATAAAGTAATATAACACCCTTGTTTATTTATGTTGTTAATTTTATTTTATATTTTTAATTAGTAATAAAATTATATAATAAAATATAATAACAAACTCATTTTTTATTTCTTTAAAATAAAAGTATCCTGTCATCTATGATGAAATAGTGAACTAAGGTAATTTATTTATATGATATTACAGATTTCTATCAAGCAAACATTTATTGAAATTGTTGAAAATCAATAATTAAAAGAGATATTTGAAATATATCTAGGTGACTGGGTGTAGGTAAATTCTAATTGGTTTGAAGTACAAAAAGCATATTTCAAATTGTTATGGTAATTCTGTTAAACAAATGTGTGAAGGATACGTTTATAAGTTATAAATGCTAGATCGTTAAATTATATTGTTGTATTTAAAACCGATTTCTATATTGGTAACAAATGTTTATATTCGTTCGTTGTATATAGAAATCAGCATTTTTCAAATGACATCAAAGGGCGCCATATTGGATAAGTCAGCGTTTGGTGGAGCGATAAGCAACTCTGTTGAAATTGTTTTGCTATTGAAAGAAAATCGCTTTTATTTAAATATATAGTGTTATAGTGATTTTTCTTTGTGGCGATCTTAGTGCGGGGACTCAACTGGTCGAACGTACCTGATCCGGGCTTTTTAGGCGGCTTATATACGCTACGTATAAACAGACATGGCCGGTGAACAGTTTTCCCTGTGTTGGGACAATTTCCACAAAAATATGAGTACAGGCATGCACTCGCTGTTGGAAACGGAGGATTTGGTGGATGTTACACTGGCAGTTGAAGGCAAGTACCTAAAAGCACATAAGATGGTGTTGTCAGTATGCAGCCCCTATTTCCGGGAACTGTTTCAAATGAATCCTTGCAAGCACCCGATAGTGTTTATGAAGGATGTTAGCTATATAGCTATGAGCGACCTGTTGACTTTTATGTATCAGGGGGAAGTGCAGGTCAATCAGGAGCACTTGACTACATTTATCAAGACGGCAGAAGCTTTACAAATCAAAGGCCTTACAAGTGATGGAAATGTAAGTACAGTAGTTAAATACCCATAAATATATTAGCAATAATCTGTTTTGCGCTTATTTTAAAGAGTGAAGTCCAAGAGGACCAGCCTGAAGAAATAATGGTAACAAATAAAGCACCACCACTTATTAGTCTCGATAATAATGAAATTCAAATCACAAAAACTATTGTAACAAAACCGAGACAAACAACCTCAAACCCCCCTGTAAAAAGACAGAGAACTTTGTCGCCACCCAGTGAAAGACCTGCTTCTGTCGGTATTAAGGCGGATGTCATACAATCGGAAGTGTCCCAAACCCCAACGGATCAACTGATTCAATTTAAAATGGAACCCTTCGAGGCGGATCATTCGAATCAGGAACCAGGGGACACTTACGAAGAGAATCCCGATGATACCTTTGTAGACGATAGTATAGATGACAGTCAAATGGAAGATAGCGAGTATAATATGACGAAAGGCGAAGAAGAACCTCAAGCGGGACCCAGCGGTGATGGCACGGGCGAAAATCAAGGTATGTGGATTTTTATCTTACATAAAACTATGCACAAGTTGTGTATTGCACACAAAAAACCGGACTTTGGGGTAAAATCTGTTGAAATAATCACTTATTTCGATGAAATATTTCTTTTATTACCTCGGACGTTAGAACTTTTCTGATATCGCACGAAAACGCGCGAAGTCCCGCGATTTTGCGATCGCGAAATATCGGGTATTCGTTGGATTTAACCGGGAAACCGCGTTGAAAATCAATTCGCGGAGGGGCACTGTGTCGAGGGAAGAAAAACAGAAATCACTCGTCACCCAAACCCAACTGCTACAAAA
Organism: Osmoderma eremita; assembly: GCA_031763485.1. Lineage (NCBI taxonomy): Eukaryota > Metazoa > Arthropoda > Insecta > Coleoptera > Scarabaeidae > Osmoderma > Osmoderma eremita. The sequence continues at coordinate 9,777 of JARFOC010052924.1, read as the reverse complement.
TGAGAGAGAGAGAGTGAGGATAAGATTTGAAGAGAACCTAATACCTGGTGATTAAGGCCACTAGACTGCGAATATATTTTGAGTGTTACCAGTCTGATGAAGAGACTCGGAATATCTAAGGATAGGAAAAACGAAAGAAAAAATGCAAGAGATGTATCATATTCTTGGTTTACACTGGTTTTTACATTCATTATAGGAAAAACTTTCTTTTTAAAGGATTTTTTTGCCATTAAAATTTTAGTATGTTTTGTATTGGTCTGCATGTGTATACTGATTTAAATAAAATAAATTTTTGAAATTGGTTATCTACGTTTTATTCAGCGGCGGTTGGTGTATAAAGACTGCCAGGCTGCATTTTACAAAAGCGGTAATTAAATATAATAATTTCCGGAATTACGTTTTATGTACATAAATAAAAAAAAATTTTTTGATTAAATAATTATACCATGATTACATTATATTTTAAATTTAGACATTAAATCGCTTCCGTACCAAAATAAATCCCGTTTCAAATCGGGGACATCCCAACGCTCGCTTGGTATACGGCGAACGGGGCTGCCAAAATCGTAGTACCGTTTAGTTCCGCCTCTGCGTGCGTCGTTTTAGTCAAGGGAGCTGTATTGTATTGCGTAAATTCAACATGACGGAGTTTTTTTAAGAAAAAATTGAAATTAAATCACTAGGACTATGCACTTTAAACCAAAATGGACAAAGTAAAAACAGTTATTATAAAAGACAATTTAATAATAACATTTATGAAGATGTGGTTGCGGAAACACAAATAGATTATCTTGTTCTTTAAAGGTGAACCTTTATGGAGCTTCAAGGGCGTAACAAAAGTGGGGGGTGTTTGCAAGAGTTTATTAAAAGATATCGTGAAAATAGAACCCGTATCATAATAATGATTAAAAATTATCGAGTGTATAAAATTTTGTGGAGAATTTGAACTGACGCTTTGCGGGCATAAGTTTTCAGAGGGTTAATTGAGTTAACAGGCAGCCCTTACCCCTAAAAACTTGCGAGCCGCCACTGGTTTCATTGTCTGTATTTCCCTTCTGAAATAGTCTGCATTTTATTTTGATAATGATTCGGACTAAATAAAAAAATGGACCATGCGTAGACGGTTTATATGAAGACGTTGGGTGGTTCACACTAATTTGAACGCGCGCAGAATGTTTTTTAGAAGTTTTAACAGCAATTAGACTTAGTTTGTGTTTGCCGTTACAAGTAGTCGCTAATATCTGTTAACTTTGAAACATCAATTCGAAGCGAGAATGTGAGCATCAGTGAAGTTTTTTTGATTGCTTCTAGATGTAAACAATCCAGTTTTCGAAGAAGCTTATCCGCAAGACGCTTCGTTTTCGGGAAATTCTAAACTTCAACGCCCACCAGGAATGATCGTATTGGACGGGACGTTTTTTAAATACGTCGAGGACAAATCGTTATTTAAGACTATCGTGGGAGTATGCCAAAAATGTCTACCGCGTGTCGTAGAGATAAAAGGTATCTCAGGATCTACGTCGAATTTCATTAACCATCTTAGACGCAGACATGGCGAAGTTGTATACAACGAATATCGCAGTCATTTATATGAAAAGTCCAGAAGAAGAATACGGACGTGATAATTATCGACTTCGGAGGCTGAAAGAAATATTAGCTAGAATAAATTATGTGTAAATCCCTTTAGTGTGATTTATGTTTCAGTATGAAGCAATTGCTTAAAGAAAAAGTGTTGAAAAGAGATCCCTGCTGCGTAAAACCATTATATTGATATGTTAGAATAAATAATTTTTGCTTATGACGAGGAATTAGTTGTTTAATATCTGCTAACCTTTCTAGAACATCAGATCAATTTTTGTTTTTAATTATTTCTAGATGTATTCAAAGTAGAAGAGGTTTATCTCGAAGATCCTCTGCTCTCAGAAAACTCTTTACTCAAACCAAGCATTAATCAACGACCTAGAATGCGTATGTTAGACGGTAAATTTTTTGAATGTGTAGAGAGCAAATCCACTCTGAGAACTGTGGTAGCCACGTGTAGAAAATGTCTTCCGAACGTAGTGGAAATAAAAGGGCCTTCCACCTCGAATTTTTTGAAGCACCTCAGACGAAAGCACGGTGAAGATGCTATTAACGAATATAAGAGATACATAACCTGCAGGAAATTGAAAATTAAAATCCAGAATAGACAGTAAACTAGATTTAAAATGTTGAAATGTCCCCTGTGGGAATTTGGATACCATTAAACAAGAATTTCACGTATTTGTTCAGTGATATAAGACTTAGTGTAAAAATAAAATTGTTAAAACAATACGAGAAACATTCGTGTGTGTGAGGAAACAATCGAGTCTTTAAATTAAGGACTATTATTAGCATTTTTAATGCTACTTAATTATTATTTTTTGATAATTTGAAGTGATCAAATATAGTTTGCGTCAAAGCCGGATAACACAGTTCGTTTTTTAATTGCTTCTAGATATAATGAAAATGGAAGAAGTTTACCTGAAAGAGTCGTGGAACTCGAGAACTGAACAAGGGAAACTGGGACTGATCATTTTGGACGGGAAGTTCTTTAAGTACATAGAAGACAAATCGACGATCACTCGCTCCGTGGGAATGTGCCAAAAGTGTCTGCCAAAGATCGTCGAGATCAGAGAATTGCGCCATTGCACGTCGAATTTCGTCAAACACCTGAGACGGGTGCACGGACAAGACGTTCTCGACGAATATCGATGCTACTTGAAATGTAGCAAGTCGAGAAAACAACTGTCAAAGATGCGAGCGAAAATGCAAAAATTGGCAAATCAGAGGGAATTCCGTAAATTTAAGTGAAGTAGAGGGACGCAAAGTGGAGGTGTTTGAAGTATATGTGATGCCAAAATAGATTTTAAGGATGATACTGTAAGGGAAATATTTTTTATCGCATCGATTATATGTGAAAGCTCATTCGAAATTGCACAATACGCAAAAATACCTGTAAATGCAAATACTTGAATCGAGACAATAAAAATGAAACACTGCATACTTCTTTAATTGGTTCTAGATGTGACCAAAACGGAAGAAGCTCGTCCGGGAGATCCCCTATCCTTGGAACAGCTTAGTGCGGTTTCATACTCGTCTGATCTAACACCCACATGCTGGAAGAATAGTGAGAACGCGCAGAATAGGTATCCATTAACTCTGTTGGACGGAAAGTTTTTTAAATATGTGGAACACAAATCGGCAAATAAGACGGTCGTGGGTTTGTGCCAAAAGTGTCTGCCTAACGTAGTGGAGATACGGGGACATCCCAGTTCCTCGTCGAACTTTGTCAAACACTTGAGGCGAAAGCACGGGAAAGAGGTTTTGGACGAGTACAAGTGTTACTTGAGGTGTAAGAGAACGATGCGGCATAGATACTACCGTAGATGAGCTAGGAACAAATGGGGATGTCGTGCAAAGAACGTAAGATGTGTTTGTGAAAGTCTCTTCGAAAAAGGAAAATCTCATATTTTATACAAAAAAAAAACGTCTAAGAACGATTTTATTTTACGAATCACTTTGGAATTCTTTGGATTCGAGACGGTAATAAAAGAAATATTTGCGACTCCAGGCATCGGTTTCAATTTAGTTAGTGAATAAATCAATCGTACGAGTTCATCCAGCGATTTTTCCGCCCATTTTCAGTTGTCTACTTTAAACACGAACCCCGATTTGTTTACGAGGGCAATATTTCCGCCACCTCGGCGCTTCCGGTCGCCTCGAACAGGAAACTCGGAGCTACCGGCACCGCGTCCCTTAATTTTAGGTACCCGAGGATCACGGGCGGAACGTTCTTCAAACTGGTCGAGAGCAAATGCACTGAGGTCACCGTGGTTGCGTCGTGCGTTAAGTGCGAGCCTAATGTTACGGAAATAAGGGGCCGTCAGAATTCTTCCTCGAATTTTATCAGTCACTTAAAGAGGAGGCATGGACAGGCGGCTGTTCAGGAATACATCGACTATATGAATGAGCATAGGAGGAGAAGATAATGGAGGATAGTGATGCGTCGAGGTTGTTTAGTTAATGTGAGAATCGATTTGGAACGTTGAAAGAGTGAAAAAACTTTGTTATAAAACGTAGACCGGAGAGTAATGACAATGAAAGTCTTGTTTTGAAGTTTGTGTGAACCGTACAGGTTTGATTGAGTTATATATGCAAATGATTTTGAACATTGTAGATATTATCGTTGTAATATTGTTTATAATCCTGCAGGCTGAACCAAAAATTTATATGTAAATTTGCATTATTATATTTTTGTTGTTGCATATTTTGAATTAAAAGACCTATTGAAATTCGTGTTTAATTAGTCGCGATTTGATCATGATACTCGCACATTCCTGTATGTTTTTGATTTTCGCAGTGCAAAAGATCCAAACAATCTGTTTGCGGTATTTTTTTTTCGGATTTATACAGGGATAATTAAAAAAATGAAATATTTCATCACCTCCCAGTATTATACATTACATTTTTTAACAACTGGAGAAAAACAATTTCGTCCATAGTTTTTTAAGCGTTCCAATTTTTTGCCCCGCGTTGGGCGCCAACATTATGCAATGTTACAAAATGGTAATTTAATAAAAGTATTTGGAAAATTTAAATCTGGGTTCTTCTTTTATGTTAAATTGATACAAATCGGGCAACTTCTGGTGACAATTATTTGAAGATTGATAAATTAAGTATAATTTAACTTTTTGATATTTTTAATTTATGTTATCAATTGTCAAATTATCGTCATTCAGAAGTTGCTCGACTTGTGTCAGAGATAATAGAATAAGGAAAGATGGGACACTTAACGTTAAAATTGTGTGCCTATTCCTCTGGTGGTCTGTGAACCCAAATAAACAGACTATCGCGCCAAATGTCATGTATTTCAAACTTGACAGAAAGAAACACTGTTCAGAAAGTGAGCGCACAAGTTGCGCAAGAAACACGCATTGACGGTTTCGATTAACGGTTCCAATTTTTTGCCCCACGTTGGGCGCCAAAATTATGCAATGTTACAAAATGGTAATTTAATAAAAGTATTTTGAAAATTTAAATCTGGGTTCTTCTTTTATGTCAAATTGATACAAGCCGGACAACTTCTGAATGACAATTATTTGAAGATTGATAAATTAATTATAAGTTAACTTCTTGATATTTTTAATTTATGTTATCAATTGTCAAATTATCGTCATTCGGAAGTTGCTCGACTTGTGTCAGAGATAATAGAGAAAGGAGAGATGGAGCACTTAACGTTAAAATCGTGTGCCTATCCCTCTGGTGGTCTGCGAACCCAACTAAACAGACTACCGCGCCAAATATCATGTATTTCAAACTTGACAGAAAGAAACACTGTTCAGAAAGTGAGCGCACAAGTTGTGCAAGAAACACGCATTGACGGTTCCAATTTTTTGCCCCACGTTGGGCGCCAAAATTATGCAATGTTACAAAATGGTAATTTAATACAAGTATTTGGAAAATTTAAATCTGGGTTCTTTTATGTCAAATTGATACAAGCCGGGCAACTTCTGAATAACAATTATTTGACGCTTGATAAATTAGTTATAATTTAACTATTTGATATTTTTAATTTATGATATTAATTGTCAAATTATCGTCATTCAGAAGTTGCTCGACTTGTGTCAGAGATAATAGAGAAAGGAGAGATGGGGCACTTAACGTTAAAATCGTGTGCCTATCCCTCTGGTGGTCTGCAAAGTCAACTAAACAGACTATCGCTCCAAATGTCATGTATTTCAAACTTGACAGAAAGAAACACTGTTCAGAAAGTGAGCGCACAAGTTGCTCAAGAAACACGCATTGACGGTTTCGATTAACAGATTCCTGAAAGTTATATTTACAATTGGAATTAACGTTTTTGCTTACCAGACGGAATACAATAAACACACTGTTAGATTGCTCCTGCCGCACAAAACTGTTAGATCTACTTATTTTTCAAACACAATAACGCACCAACCAACTTTAACAATAATTTTATTCACGTACTGACTTCTACAATAGCAACTTACACACTAAAGACTCTGAAGGAAAACAATTCGCTCTAACATTAATCTACCTTAAACAACAAAAGGAGCCATTAGGAATATAATTACACTAAAAGGTACAGTCGGGTCCAGATATCTAGCGATGAATCATTTTTAGCTCGACGTGCGTTAATTAATTCGGGACACGTCAATCTTTACAGACGAAATACACAATGGTTATAAAAATAACGATGATTAAACAATAAGCAAAAACCAAAAGAACAACTAACAACTAAGGGAATTGTAATATAAATTTAAAATACTCTATGCAGAGTTCTAGAATCTTGCACTTAGAGCCCTCTATTGGTCGAGTAAGCCCTGGTTTACACCAAAGGTATACTAGTACGCCCCCTGACTTGTGTCAACTTGACATTAAAGAAGAACCCAGATTTTCCAAATGCAATTAGAACTTTTGTAACATTTTAATATATGTGTGATTTACTTTTTGATTAGGATGCATATTTTTGCTTATATTTGCGTCTGCTATACTAACAAGAGTCTAGACGTATATTTCGTCAGAATTATGAGATAAAATCGCCGTTTATTTTAGATAAAATTGATAAACCATTTTTAAAAACGCTACGATTCTGCGATTTTGCGGCGCCAATTGGAACTTTTAAAATCGTTTGAGAGTCATATGACTGATACACTACCAAGTAGTAGAAACGGTGTGCAGTTTAAAGGCGCTTTTACACCAAGAGAAACACCTTAGAAAGATTAGAGATGGTAATAAAAGAAATATTGGCAACTCCAGCGTCGGTTTTGTATTCAACTTAGTCATTATGCGCGAATAAATCAACCGTACGACTTGATGAAGTGATTTTTCCGCCCATTTCAGTTGACTACGTTAAATGGGAACCCCACGTTGTTTACGAGGGCAATTCTTACGCCACCTCAGCGTTTCCAGTCGCCTCGAACGATAAAGCTGGAGTTACCAAGTCTTTCAATTTTAAGTATCAGACGATTACAGACGGAAAATTCTACAAACTGGTCGAGAGCAAGTGTACAGAGATTACTGTAGTAGCGTCGTGCGTCAAGTGCGAGCCCCACATTACAGAAATTAGAGGCAGTCAAAAATCTACTTCAAATTTTATCAGTCACTTGAAGAGGAAGCATGGGCTAGCGGCTTTGCAGGAGTACATCGATTATAAGAGAGAGCACGGATGGCGAAGATAATAGGAGGCCGGTGTTGTGTTGTTTGGTTAATGTGAGGTTCGATTTGGAATGTTGAAAAAGCGCAGGAGCCTTGTCGTCTGATGCATATGTGCGATTTACTTTCTGATTCGAGGGATCCATAGTTTTATGAATTTAAATTATACTTATATTTGTGTCTGCTATTCTGAGGAGAGTCTATGCGAATTATTTCACCAGAATCATGGAAAATCCTTATGAAATTTTTGTTTATTTTAGAGAAAATTGATAACCCGTCATTAAGGAAGCTGTAAATCAATTTGGAACAGTTTGAGAGACATATGACTCGTACTACTCCTAAGTAGTAGATAGAGATAAGATTCAGATGTATAGCGGTTTTATATCAAGAGAAACACATTAGAGAGATTTGAGATGGTAATAAAAGAAATATTTGCGACTCCAGTGTCGGTTTCGTATGCAATTTAGTCATTATTCGCGAATAAATCAATCGTACGACTTCATCCAGCGATTTTTCCGACCATTTTCAGTTGTCTACTTTAAAGACGAACCTTCGTTTGTTATCGAGGACGATACTTCCGTGACCTCAGCATTAGCAGTCGCCTCAAACAGGAAACATGCGGCCACTAGTACTGTATCCTTCCGTTTTAAGTACCGGACCATTACGGACGGAAAATTCTACAAACTGGTCGAGAGTAAATGCAACGCGATAACTGCAGTTGCGGCATGCGTCAAGTGCGAGCCTATTGTAACAGAAATAAGAGGCAGTCAAAGATCTTCTTCAAATTTTATCAATCACTTGAGGAGGAAGCATGGAGATGCGGCCGTACAGGAGTACTTCGAATATAAGAATGAGCATAAGAGGCTAAGCAAATAGGGCGGCAGTGTTTTGCATTGTTTGGTTAATATGAGGATCGATTTGGAATGGTGAAAAAGGGGAAGAAACCGTATTGTTGTAACACATGAAGTGGGGCGCAATGGGCATTGAACGATATTGTTTCGAGTTTGCTACGTTTATGAATAATTGTTTGATTCTTAGAAGTTTGATTGATTTATCAGTAGAGTTGCTCAATTTGCGCCAACGGCCAGTGGCGGGCGCATAAAGGTTTACACAAAATAAATGATCAGAAATAAAGTGTAATATGTACTCAAACACTTACCGTATTAAGAATCTTCAGTGATATCACAAAGCGAATAACATCTGTTAAATATCTGCAACAATAGATATTTTCTTCTTTCCGCCACTGCCCTTTGGCGCTGGCGAGCAATGAGTTTGAACTTTGAAGATATTGCAATATTAAGTGTTTATAATCTTACAGGGTGAATCAGAAACAAATTTCTATGTATGTTTGCATTATTTTCTTTGTTGTACAATTTCAAATAAAAATATTTAAAAAAATAATGGAAATTTGTGGTTGATTGATTAGTCGGGATTTAGTATATGGTAGTACCGTATTTATTCTAATAGGCGCCCGGCGTTTAATCATTTAGGGCCTCTATTAAAAGAGGTGCCGCATTTATTAGGGTGCGGCGTTTATTTTGAATCAAACCAAATGTTCATTTTTATTTATTCTTTATTCTTGCTATCAATTCCAAAAAACATTGTATTGCAACTTAGTTTTGATACAAGACCACATCGTTTTAGTATTTATTTTAGAGAAAATGCATCAACCGTCATTAACGCACAACGACGTGACATACTCGTCCGCAGGTGACTCCCAGAAATATTCACCGACGTATATGTCACGTCCAGCCTAACCATTACGAAATATTTGATAAATGTTAAAACAATATATATTTGTTCAAAAAAAAGAAAGAAAACGTTATGAATTTAAAAGTTGAAGTAGATAATGAATGACAACCGATATAACGGAATAATGTATACGCGCTAAATTAATCGCGGTTGCGACAGTACGAATTGGGTCACCTCTCATGTTGATATTGTGAAAAAGTTAGAATAAAAGAATTTGGAACGATACGATTTGAAATACTTAGCTGTTTGACCATGTGTGGGTACGTGGGCGACTTAGGTGTTCCTAACTTGAAGAATGGGCTTTGAAGCGATGAAGGTAAAACCTAACACGTAGCACATGGCACTTATAGAAAAATACAACGCTTCCTTGTCGTGATCGGAGCTAGACGAACGGCCTCTTCCCTGTCGGGACGGAGAGGTGAGTTCCGGGGTCTTATCTGGACAGATGAAGACGAGATGCTGTCTTGTTGCGTGGGGGCAGAGACGAGCATTGAGTGTTCTGAGCGAACAGAGAGGAACTGTTGAGGAAGGAGTTGATGTCCCGATCGGTGGAGAAAAACCGCTGTCGCACTCCGATCAGACGAAATCACTTGTTGTCGCGAGTGACCGATACGAAATCCAGAAGGGAACTGAACTTACTTTGGGAATTTTCTCCCGAAGAAGACTTGCAAAATTACGTGGACTGGCGAAGGGTTCAACCAGAGGCCGGCAAATATTCATTTAAAAATATTATGTGAAAAAAAAGCTTTAGTGTCTTGAATCACGGGCTAATTACGTATTAATTCGTTCAGAGAAATTGCAATGTAATAGGGATTACAATGATATCTG
>JARFOC010052887.1:0-19901 GCA_031763485.1 Osmoderma eremita | reverse complement strand
CAATCCTAGCCTTTCTGAACCAATTCTGGCCGTTCTGAACCAATCCTGGCCGCTATGAAACAATCTTGGCCGTTCTGATCCAATAGAATATATAAAATTAAACATAAACTAGTGATTGTTATTCGGGCAATGGAATTCGCAGCACTGATTAAGTAATATTAAACACGTGAGCTACGGTAACAAATACATATATTGATGCCTGTATATGCCTTTATACCGGAGAGAAACTTCTGTAATACCTTCCGCCGTACGTTGGTAGTATGTACGGATAATTATAGATTGTCACCCCCGTGACGCAAACATCTCACATTAAATATCCCGTATTTATTACAAAATATTCTCACTCGATAACTAACCCGCTTACTGGAGAGTTTATTTTTAGATACATCACAAAATTTTCCGACATACGTTTGTATGTATGTATATATCTGTCCACAGATGTTATATAATATGAATTCCGGATCTAAATTGGAGCGAACATATTTACCACCTACGACCACTGTGGTTACTCACAGATCGTTATTAATTCTCTTACTGCTAAATATGATTCAAAAATTCTCGTTCCACATATATATGTCAGTCTTAATAACAACAACGCTGACAAAACCTTCCTTTGTCTGTTTTAGGTAATCCAACATTTGATAGTGTTTCTTCCTTCGACGTAAATTGCCATAAGCAGTACCTAGAGGAGGATAGATACCGTCAGGTTTATGTGTAAGATATCTTTATTTAACTCTTTCAAGTAGTAACTGATGTTGGCAGTACTGAGGATACCAAACGACAGACGTAATTCAATTGAATTTCGAAGCGAAGGAGTAGTACACAATCCTCAACACACCATCGTCGGAAAAAAAACCTACAGGTACGAAACAAAAACTGACGTAATTTAGAAGTGGAAGAAGAAATTGCTTCCACATACGAAGGCAACTGGTTCAGCTTTCGGATGGATATAGTAGACGGAATGTAGTCGAATATCGCAGGTTGATCAATATTCCATTGAATATTATTAAGGAAACATAAATCATTATGTGCTGTGCCATTTTTTGTGGATTTAAAGAAACGGCAGTCTAGTTAACACTACTGTAAATGTTAGGACCGTTTGTGTAAGCAATGACGTTACAATCTAGACTCTAGAGGAACCAAGAGATAATTCACATAAATATTTTAAAAAGTGGATCTAAATTTGAGCCTTGAGGCACGCCACTAGATACAATAAATGAGCTTGATAAAAATCAATTGTAATGAACGTAACGCGAGCGTTCACGGCGATATGATTAATTGTGCTTTGTTGGAGCCCATATAAATTACATCCAACTTGAAGCCGTTTATTAAGGCTTTCGCTAATGTATTTGGTAAGCTCAATCATGGTATAGATCGTCTCAACCTCCGAATGCAGTACAGACCTTATGAAAATTCGAAACACGGTTGCCAACTCGTCGAATCAGCTGTACATTATAACTTCCGGTTCCATTATTTGGGTTTCTGACAGTTAAAATGTATATTTTGAGGAAAACAGTAAAATATAAAAGGATAATTTTTTTATTAAAGAATCAGTGGAAAAGCCCATAATTTTATCTATTATTACTCAACATTAACGTAATTTACATTTCCAACATTTATTTAGGAATTGGGGTATTATATAATTTATTAAACTTAAAGTAAAATAAATAATCCTTTAACAAATAATAGTTTCCACTTTTGTAACAAAAATAGCTGGATCAAACACATCCCCATATAATACAATAGTATTTAAGAAAGGAATAACAATTACACACACATATGTCTTGTTTCAACTTTTAGTCAGTCGATGAACCAGTTTGATATTCAGATGATGACGAATCCGTTACATGAATAATAAACTTTCTTCAATGTCATCTTGCAAATTATCCACTATCCATATTTCCTTTTCAATATTTTTTATATGTTTGATATAATTTTGCCAATTATCAACTATTACAGTGCTGTATGCTGTTCGAATTAATTCCTTCATATCTTTACCTTAAATGTAGTATTATTCATTTTTAAACAGTTTTTAACTTTTACCCATACCATTTCAATGGGATTAACTCGCAGTGGTAAGGTGGTAATCGAAGAACTTCATGACCTTTTTCTTTTGCAAGTTCATCAATCCTGCTTTTATCATACGGCGATTTAATTTGTGACACGCAAAACAGTAAGTCCCTCTTTAGCATATCGTCAGTGGTTGGTATTTGTTTCGCACGGAGCCAATCAATGATATTGTTTTTTCTCCGCCGTTGGAATTTTTTCTAATTTCCTGCAGTGATAGGAAGCATTATCAAGAACAATCACTGACTTCTGCGGCATATTTGGAAGCATTTTCTTAATAAACCAATCCTCGTATATGTCTGAATCCATCTAATGATGAACATTAGCAGTGTTCTTCTTGCAGAGAAATGTATATTCAGCACCAGGAACAAATCCGTTATCACCAGCACAAATTAATGCAAAACGAGGTCCAAGCCCGGTTGGGGATTTCAAACCAGTACTTGATCTTTGGATAAAAGCTTGTCGACTATTTTGAATTATAGTGTCTGTCCAAGTTTTATTTACTGCATGCCCTGTATTCACCCATGACTCATCAGTATATATTATAGTTCGACCTGAAATAATTAAAGTTACAGAAATCTCAAATAGCAAGAACTAAATTGTACCTTCTTCTCTAAATTTCTTGATCTCTTGTTAGTATTGACATTATTCGGTGGAGGCACCGAATAATGTCGTCTTGTTCGATGAGTGTACTTTTATGTCCTACTTTTTTTTTAAATTCGAAACCCATATCGTGTAACACACTATGTAAGATTGTTGGACTGAAGTTAGGGAGATCAGCATTTACAGCAGCAAGAATTACGTTTAATGTAGGTGGCATATTCTGTATAAAAAAAACTATGCACTTTACGTCGAATAGGTGCGTGCGTGCTCTCATCATATGTTTGTAATCGATCATTTAGTTGTATGCCTTTCCTTATCTCGGGGTTTTTTAGACTCGATAATGAAGCAGTTTGTTGCTCCTGTTTCATATTATATATTGTACGCTCTGAGAAACCCAAAGCTTTACTTGCTTCTTGAGCGGCAGCACTCATTTATAGTTTAATTAAAATAATTTAAAACATTTGCAATCATACACTTCTCCTTCAGGCTAATCTTTTTCCTCCTTACGCCGTTTTCTCCCTACACACTCTATTAATGCAGTGAAAACTGTAATTAAATGTATGGGTTATAGATTTTCTAAAAATCAAAAAAAAAATATCCATATTACCCTATGCACGCTCGGAAAAGCTGGAAGCGTGCTGAAAAGAACGATTTGTACAACTATATATAAACAAATTAACGTGGAATTTAACTAAAAGTATTTTAAAACTACGACGATAATGATTGACAGCAGTTGACGCTAATAGACAGATAGACACATATGTAAATAAGTTGCAACATAGCAATCGGAAGAGAAGATAGCGCTAATGACAGCGACTAAGGATAGTAAGAGATAAAAGTTTTATCTCATACTGCATACGGAGGTTAAGACGATCTATAGTAGTAGTTGATCGTCCGCTAATAAATCCTTCATTGGGAGTAAAATATCCAATATTAAATCAGCAAAGATTGCTACTCTGATAATAATATTTGCTCTGCTTCTTTTTTACGATAAAGTATAATAAGTGATGTCACGTGTATTCTTCAATAGAATGACGCGAAGGAGAACAATTATATTCCTTTCGTTTCAATTCTATAGCAAACAATGCGTTTGCGAGAATCCTATAAGTACCTAATTGTATGTAATAGAAATATCACACTTTTTCACTTCAGACATCTTACATTACCGACGCAATTGACCGCTGACAAAAGAAGTCGATAAGGCCCGTCCACTACACAACCATGTGAAAAGAAATTGGAGAAGAGTTATTTTCATTCCACCGCTCGCAGAGTCTGTAGCGAAGCGTAAATTGCCGATAAATAATACCTACAGAGTAGAATCTTGTGGTATATACGTTGATTGTTATGATTGCTCCATTGTTATTTTTGTTCGATTTGTTGCGGGAATTGAACTGAGAAGTGCTTGTCCCCGACCTAGACCAAGAACTCTTAGAGCTGCCGTGATACAGCTACCCTCGTTTACAACTGCTCCTTGGCGGGTTAGCCATCCCCTAGAAGACGTGATCTTTAAATTATATTGTGTGCATGTACAATGCAAGTACATAATTATGTTTACTGTACGAACGCTAAAAGTTTGTAAGCACAAGTTCGGATACAAATACAAAGCCAGCCGGCAACAATCCCCGAAAACCACGTGACTAAAAGTGTAGCGAACTGAAATTATATCAGTACAGCGTACGTCAGTAACAGACGTCATAACCATATTACCAAAGTTTGTTTACATCTACTCAAAGCATTGATTTGTCACATGTTATATGTATTATAGATTTCTAGACACCAATGACAAACAAAATCAATTTTATAACATAAAATTACTAAATTGACGGGCAGGTGGTTTTTCGGAATTGTTGCTGGCTAACATACATATAGAGGTATGAACAAAAATACAATTTTCACAGATCGTACTTGAGTTCCCTTCTACTCTTCTTCTTCTGCACTTGGGTTATCAATTTTACTACTGTGTGAAATATCAGTTTTTGCTTTCTTTTGCAATATTTCTATTCCAGAGAATACCGTTTAGCAGAGCAATCGCTTTTGTTACCATGCAATTTCTATCCTTAATTTCTGTTTCCATTGTTCCTTCCTCTGGAACTTTGACTCCAAGGTGTTTATACATTTTGGAATGTTTTATAGTGTACCAATCCTCTAATATCAGAACTTGCTGCTGACCATTTCTGGCCATGTATTTTGTCATTTGCTATTCCCTATTTCTCATGTTTTTCAATGAGTTTCCGTGTCGTCATATTCTCGTACTATCAGGAGCTGGTCTTCAGCAAAACTCAGTGTATATAAGGTTGAATCGATAAGAGGTATATGACCATAGAAAATATATAGTCATATTCCCCTTTCCAGTGTTTTAAAACTCCTTCGAGATATATTTTGAGGAGGTTTGTAACAAGCCACATCCATGTATTAATCCATTCGATTCAATAAATTCTGATATAATTTGTTTTGCGACTTTAATCTACATTAAGGGTTGTCATACACTTAACATCTTGCCAACCTTACTTCCTAAACCATAAAACCCTAGCTCTCTGATCTACCTGAACGACACCACCATAAGTACATTACAAGACGCTTTGATCACGATCTTTATCTTCCAATACCAAATACAGAGTTGACTAAAACCTCAATCATCTAAAACGCAATCAAGCTGTACAACCATCTCCCAATCCAGCTTAGATTGATATCAACCTACATATGTACATTTCGGCAAGAAGGTTAAATCATACCTCCTAATGAGACCCCTTTACGCAGTTAACGACTTTTTCGGAGAAGGGTAAAATTTTAAATTTAAAATTTTGTATCTTTTTTACACTTACCTGACAACTTAGTGTGTCAACATTATGTATTACTTGTTTGTTTGATGTACCTATTTTTAGTTGTAATTTTACTTAGCTTTGTCCATAATTTTTTTTTAATTTTTCATGATAATAAAGCACGTTATTATTATTATTATTTAATATTGGTTCTTGCTAAGATTTACCCAAAGCTTTACCATCGGGACACTATCGTATGCTTTTTACAACTCGGACAACAATAGTTGTAATTCTTGATTTAATGCAGCAGGCAGAGTGAATGAGAAAGTTCTCAAAAAAATCGAATGGAACAAGAGTACCAGGATATGGAGGCACAAAAACAGGCAGGCTGCCGGGCAGACAGATCAACGGTCAACCCCTCTAACCCAAATGAAAGTTTTATATGAATTTGTTAAAAAATAATCCTCACAATATTTCTTCTATAATTGTAGTGATGCTTTTATGTTTTACAGTTTGAAGTATTAAAACAACTTTTACTACAAAATGTGTTTGTTTATTCAAAATTTCTAACAACACATTTTCAATATGTTAAAGAGGGATGAACACTAAGTACACAGCATTAAAATTATATTTTTAACACCCTAAAACTTTGATAATATTAAATTTAAAGGATGGTATTGGTTTTATAGAAAATTCGAACAAATTCAGTTCAGTTTCACTGCTGAGAAGCAGATTCAAACATTTTTGTTTGAATCTAATTCGAATTCTGATAACCCAATAAAAATCATTTGTTATATTTCATATTTTTACTATTTCAAAGAGTAGCTACCTACGTTCTAGATTTATAATGTTTATAGTTTCCGAAAGCGTAGTCTACTCTAAGCTCCTTAGAAAACAAAAAAAAATTAATGACTTAAATAACTTATGTAGATCTGAATAATGGAGTTGTTGGAAGTTTTCTGCACTAAATGTGGTTGATTTGAATTTTTTTATAGAATCGTTATTGTGGCTGGATGGAGAATTCAACTAGAAATGTTACTTATAAGTTTATTAGCTTCTCTTAACTAATACGCAGTATCGGGAAATCCACACCGCACAAATTGATTTAATAAAATTTGG
Organism: Osmoderma eremita; assembly: GCA_031763485.1. Lineage (NCBI taxonomy): Eukaryota > Metazoa > Arthropoda > Insecta > Coleoptera > Scarabaeidae > Osmoderma > Osmoderma eremita. Next base: position 13,353 of record JARFOC010052887.1, on the reverse strand, counting down.
AACATATGTTTCAAGAGCACGTCGGCTCCCATTATCAACCAATTCCCGAATAGACGAAAATCATATCTCACATGCACGTTTAAAAAACTAACTATATACACATCTCTCTCTATACTTATAAGCGCACTTGGCGTGATACGTCCAAAAAAATCTGCCTGACCCGAATGGCAGGTAGTATTTACGACCGTAGGGGTGCATCTGTTTTGTGCGCATTTAAGAAATATATACAGGATATCCCTTTTCTTTCTCGGTAAGTATATTTATTAAACTAGAATGTTCTAAAATTCCTTTTTCGCGATTCAGTAAGTTCGATCCTTTTTTAATATATATCGTTTCATACGCGTCCAGTTCTCGGGGCGACTTTACGTTTCTTAATAATTTCAAATTATCAGGAGTAATTCGATGATTCGTTTCAATCATGTGTTGCGCAGTTATTTGATTGAAAAGTTATTTGTTTCATATCACCAGAGTAACGTAAACATACGTTTCTTAAATGGAACACCCTGTATATTATGCAGATTTAGATTAAGCTCATGCTTTATATTTCCAATGTACAATTTCATTGACTCATACAAGCTGCATTGAGAAATTAATGTATTTGAGTTTTGACGCGCCCTGTATTCAATTTTGATAATTTTGATAAAATGTCACTTTGCTATAAAATTGGGCCAACGCCAAAAATCTATGCTTGTAAAAACAAAATTGCAGACTGTGTCGCTTGCAGTATACAAGACATCGAACTCACAGTGATTTACATACAAAATTGACCATAACTTCTGAAGCACGCTGTATAAGTAAATGAAATTGTGCATTGTAAGTGTGAGGCATGAGCTTAATCTAAAACTGAGATAATATACAGGCTGTTCTATTTAAGAAAACGAATGTTTGGTTCACCTTCGTGATATGAAACAGCATGTATATATGAAAATAATTTTAAAATGTTAAGTTTAAGACCGTCTACAATTTCCGTAAATAACTTTTTTTGATATCTTATATGATAACGGATATATCGAGCTTTGCCACATTAATTCGTCCTCTGTATGTAACGGAATATCTTCACATTACCTTTTTTTCTTATTTATCGTATATTATCAGTATTACATTATATTACACAAATATTCTACTTCGAACCACGCATTTACAAACATATTGCAAGATTACATATCATTAATCAAAATGATGACTAGATTGAAATTGACACAGTCACTTGTGCAATTATCTTTTCCTCTCACTAGGGCGTGATATGTAAAACTGGATTAACGAATTGATTAACAATGGAAGTAAAACACGAACACATGTCGCGATCACCAAAAATCCGGCCTTGGCAATCGCAACTGAACTTATGATCAAGGTAGTTCAAGCACAAGTATTTTTTTTCATGCGACTAAGACCAACACCCAGACGTGAAAACTGGAAAAACTCGTCGCGGTGCGTCGGCAAATCCTTCAGACGACTAATTATTGCTCACGTGCCTGGAAAGCCGGACTGTTCAGACACATGTGTTTAACGAACTTGGACGGAAATTACGAATACACTTACGTGGAGGAGATAACAAAAAACCTTGTTTTATAAAGACAAAGAAATGATATCATTAACCGAATTAGCATAAAATTTTAATCTCAATTTATTTTATCACATATTCTGTAACTATGTGTATTCATATTTATATTATTAATGGGCTAATTATTTTTATAAATTATGACATGAGGAACAGTTTAGACAGCATCCTGGTCTAGACACTAAGAAATAGACTATAATTTTGGTAAACCGAACAATTTATATTAATTATTGGATATTACTACGTTAAAAAAATCGTAGAGGTATCTAATAATAGTAATTATGGTATTCGAGGTAGATTAAATAATAATGAACAAGTATTTTCCAAGACATTTGAACGTGTTGATCAAGATATTCTATTAAACAAAGTTAACGGACCTGGCTTTTACTATACAATCAATTAGCCACTTTCTGTGTATCTTGCCTAAAAGAAAACAATATGTCTTATGCGCTGATCATCATCTATTTCTTATGCTGAATCTGGTATAGCTTCAGGTAGTAATCTGTGCCCTTTATCAATGACCATACTTAGATCTTGAAGGGCAACTGCAACACTAAAGTTTCAACCAACGTTCTCAGATGCAAAATGCTATCTTACAATCATAAACTCAACTCTATAATGTTCAACTATCGTTTGAACTATACCGTTTTACCTTGCACAGCTATTATGGATGTGGATATTACATTTACTTCTAAACTATAACTAAATATAAATTTCAATGGATGTATTCTGATGTGATATTAATATCATTTCTCGTAGTCCGTTTTATCAATAGGATTGTCGAGTACTTATCCGTAAAGACCGGATTGAAGTAATTTCTTGACACAGTGGAGCACGTGCAATAGACCAGAAAAATTTTCCTTAAGCCGACGAAACTCTAATTGTACGTGTAGTGGACGATGGAACTCTACTAGGATAAAGACTACACACATTTTTAATGTAGCAACACAATAAATAAAGGATGTCAAAATGAGACACATCATGTTAATCAATTGTATTTTTTATCTCAAAAATGTTCAAAACTCGTGTGCAAAAATGGAAAATATATGAAACAAACTATATACGACACCAAGCTCTACAGATAGTAGTGGCAATACCGATTCGGCGTTCATTAAGCGTTTCAGAAAAGTATACTACTATATAGTATGAATCTTTCCACTACCACATCACAAGACATAACAAAGAAAGAAAGAAATCAGTTTCAAATATTTCAAATATCAAAATAATCTAGGGTACAAACAAGGAAATGCATTTCTGCTCCACATAGGTGAATAATTGTTTGTTGTATGTGAAGGTATAAGTCGACCATCATTACTTGTTTACTTTACTTTACTCTGTTTATTTAGGAATAAATTTCGAAATTAATAAATTTTTACAAAAGTTATGGGAAAAACTAACAATCAACAACATGCAATGTCAGTACCCTGTGGGACCTCCACGAGTGTTGACTACCTATTTACACCTATTTAGCCTACTCATATTCAAGTGGTTTAGCTTGTTCTACAAGACACCAATACAATTGTTGCTTTGGTTCAAAGACTAGATTTTGACGCAGTACACTTCTTTGCAACAAATCCCATGCGCGTTCTATGAGAATTAAATCAGGTTATTGCGTTGACATGCCAAAACATTAATTCCGTGGTTTTGAAGAAATGCACGAATGATATCGGCAGTATTCGGACACGCATTGTCGTGTATGAGTTGAAAATTTTCACCAATTCTTGCAGCACATGGTAGCACAACGTTTTGAAGAATGTCCCGATAGCCAATGGCGTTTAAATATCGATCCAAGCTGTGAACTGTTTGCGGTGTAGCTCATCGTTCTGCATTCCCGGGACGTCTCCATACTCTCGTTCTTCTTGTATCTGACCGCAAACCAAATCGGGATTCGTCAGAAAACAAAACAGATGGCCAGTTTTGTTGACCCCAAAGCAAAGCAGGAATTGTTTGATCGTTTATTAACACACACAGTTCGAAATTCGGCTGTGTAAATCGTCTAGTGTTGATAGTAAAGACTTTCGAGTAAGAATATCCGTGTAAAATTAACATTACACTTTACTCTACGTATTAATTCATTCTAAATTATCTCTATAGAATAGGCGGAATTCGTTAAACAAAGATAAAAGATAATAAATTAAAGATATTTACTCAAACAGAGTTGAATATTTCAAATAACTCTATTTAGAGTAATTCTCATCTCTCCCACTAAATATTTGGATGGATATGTTCATTATTACTCTGGTTCATTCTGGTAAGATTCTAGTTATAGTATAGTTGCATTAGCGGATACTGTGGTTGTGTTTTGTGCTACATCGTTATATTGAAATAACGTACGTGTATGCACTAACACAGACATACAAATTCCGTGCATTGTATTCATTATAACCTGGCCACTATGAAATAATTGTTTCATACCTAACCTCAAAAAGTGCAGTTCTAAAACCGCGTAAGACCACACGTATTTTTATTACGATATTAGCTATTACGCTATACGCTATTAGCAATTGCTTTGGCGTGAAACCCAAGAAAGCCATACTTTCAGCCAAACTTTCAATATTGTAGCTCTCAAGCAACTTTATTATAGAGAATCATGCCACGCGCCCGCGCTCGTGCTGCACATACGATACCTAATGTGTCGGACAAAAAATGTATTTCTCCATTAAATAAATTTGGAGAAATGTATGTACGTTTTGGATAAAGATGAAGCAAGCCATACACTCGCCAGCATCCGCACCGCGGAATAATACGTACTCTGTTCTAATCTGCATCAACTGCATACATCAGATGAGGAGTCTTTTTATATTGCACCAAAATATATTTTTTATTACTAATGTGCTACTACTTTTTCAAATAAATAATTTACATTGTGAGTAGTTTTTATTTCTCTATCCAGTATTTTGCTTTAGGTTTATTACATTTTAACACTAACTAGAGTTGCTTTTCAATGGTTATAGAGTTAATATTCTACTAAGTTAGAGTAAACCTATAGGTAGAGTTAACAGTTGTGGAGTGAAAAATATTCAATTTTCCAATAGTAAAAAGTACTCTAACATTAACTCACATCGCATGAGTTAATATTTTACACTAAAACTAGCGGACCGTTATAGACTCGGTCTAGAGTTAAATATTCGCTCTATATTTTCCACTGTGCATCATGAGTGTCGTAAAGTAGAATCACTAATCCTGTCACCGTAATGTTGCGGTTTTTTAATGCACAAAGTCTCAAGTATCTGTCATGAATTGGTCAAGATGCTCTTGTGCGTCCTGTATGAGATTCACGCACATTATTGGTTTACTGATATCTCAACCACAAACGACGGATGACACTTTTTGACGTGTTGAGAGCTTCTGCAATGCCCCCTTGAGTTAAACCACTTTCAAGCATTACAATAGCTTTTAATTGCCTATCACGCTGTAAATGATGTCTCTCCATCCTCAATTAATGCTAAAGAAACTGGAAAAGAAATTGATCGCAAAATAAACACAAAAATCTCAGGATGGAAAATCAACAAATCTTATATATATATTTTATTTAATAATAATAATACGTATTTATTGACAATAAATTGAATCGAAGTACATAGCAACATGTAAGATATCCTCGAAACATACAAAATAATTGCCAAAAAGATTAAATTGCCTGCTTAACAACGTATTGTTATGTTAGCGTTCTTCCCTTAGAAATTCACAGAATACAACAAAACATCAAAAAAAAAACAACAAGAGAGAGACTTATGCTATACTACAACACATTACAGGTACAGATTTCCACATTATTTTTCGGTTAATTGTCACTTAAACTATCGAAACACCAGCAGCAAACTGTATCGCCATTCAAAATGACATTACAAATCTTTGGTTATAATAATGACTCGTAAACTACCACCTCCTAGATTACTTTGATATGTAGATCAAAACTATAAAAATATTATTTTAAAAATCGAACATAGTGATTATTATTACAATATTAAATTTCTGTTATATTTACTTTGAACGTAGATTGTCCACGAATTTGTGAACACAGCCATAAATAAGGGTATGTATAATATGAGTTGCAATGTCGTTTTGAAAACAGAGTACAGCAAAAATGGCGGCGACAGCATTTTGGTGCCTGTAGTTTGTTGTAATACAGACTCAAAAATATCAAATTTGATTAGACCACGCCACTCGTATGGATCGAGTGCGTATTTTTATTTTTTTAATTGCGACAGTACAAATAAATTTGCAAAAAAATGTTTACATTTAAGACTTCATTACTTACTTAATACTACTACCGAAAAAATCTATGTCAAATCGTCTGAAGAAATTCCCAGAAAATATTTCTTAAATGCTATTGTTGTTGATACACCAGCCCTATAATCTCTTTCTTCACTGTATGAAAGCTATTTATAACTACATATGCGTTAGATAAAATGACACTACTAATAGTATTTATGTATTTACCATAAATAAATCATTTACACGTAAATGAAAACCTCATTGAACATCTACGCATATACCTAGACCCACATCGTAACAGCACTATCAATATAGAGCCTGCTTAGGTAACCTAAACAGTATAAACATTACATAATCCATTAACTATTTAATATGATCTGTGCGTATCTTCACTTTAGCTCCAAACAATGCTTACGCCTATCGTACGCAACTGCTACGTTTCGCAATGCACATTGTCGTCTACGTATCTGCGTATCTATGCAGTGTATCCGTGCATTCGCTATTGAAATACTTTCAATTCATTTCATATGAGCCCCGATCTTGGCACGGAACGTAGAAAAAAGAAGGTTAGTTGACAAATAACTAACTCACTTGTCTGTCCGGAATGTTAAACCAGAATGAGAAATTTCTACTTTTATTATTTCGTTGGAAATGGGTGATCGATAGCTGTATGCATTATCATCCGTAGAAATACGAAAGGTACACGTCGAGATCGTGACGAGTTTCAATGCGAATTGCATAAGGTTTCATGCCGCTACGCATATCAATGCGTTAATTTGGGTTTTTCATTGTTTTTGTTATTTTTTTTCTTTCGTCGATAATAAAATTTTACGTAAGGAGTTCGTTTTAAATTGCAATGAACGATGACACAACCGAAAAATGACGTAACTACTTTGCTATGGGATCCTTAATCTTGAAGATTTTCCAATACCACTTTGCAGCGTTATGTTTTTATTGACAATAAAGAAACTATGTATTTACACAAGCCATTCGTTATAATCTCTATCACATATGAATGTGTTCATTGTTATTTTATTTAATAGCCACACATGAGAAAGAAAATTTAATCAACCCGACCAAACCACTGGAATGTCAAACTATTTGGATTTTGTTGCTCCTGTTACTTCATGATGGGACCTTTTTGTTATTAAGGTAGCTGTACTACATATGGCCTACCTGTAAATGTAATTTGAAACAATAGGGAGTTCGCAATAACAAAAATTCCAAAAAGTGTATTTAGCCCATATTAACTTCCATATGTACCTAGTATGGTCCATAAAATTTACATAATAAATCTGATCAGATCAAACGAATTTATTTAAGTAATCTTTTATAAATCAATTTTCACAGTCTGAGCAAATAAAAAATTTCAGCATCCTCCTTGGCGAGGCCCACACATTCTTCGTCCACATAAAATTTACAAACACTGATCATATCTCCTACTGCATCTTCTTTGCAAATATGGTAAAACCATAATTTGTTGTTTTGATATTTCGTCGATTGTCCTTTGGCATTAACACTCTTTGAACATTTCGACTTCGGCGCTTCAATCACGGTTTCCTTTTTGTTAAATAATGCTCTCTTCAGAACAACCGCTCTGTTTATAGCCTTCTGTTTTTTTTTGTAACTTTGGAGTATTTTTGATTGGGAGAGGGAGTAAATCTTGGAGAGACTGCGAATTTTTCCCCTCGTCTTCGCATAAGTTCGAGTAAGTGTCATCGTCATCACCAATCAAAGCAGCTTTAATAAAATCGACGTCATCAATTGACAGGATGCGCGCTCTTGTGTGTTTAAAAGTTGACAACCCTGACGGTCCAGGCTGTGGATAAGTAGTCCGTAATTTGGAGGTGCTAGTCGGTGTTGCTAAGGGTTCTGCTTGCTCAGCAACAAGTAATTCCGATGCTGTACTTGGTTTGAACGCATCTTCGGGAATTACATTGGGATTATACGGATATAAACCAGTGGCTGTAAAACCAGGCTTTATGTTGGATAGTGACATACATAGATCCCACAACACTTCCAAAAGTTGCTTTGATAATATTCTTTCACCATATTTGTGCCAATAGTTGATCCCTGTGGTACTTAAAGGAACGAAATACTTCTTTATCTAATGGCTGGAACTCATCTGTTGTGTTAGATAGAAAACAATATAGCACCACGTCATATTGGTCAGCAGGTTTGCCTATGTCATAGTCCAAGTGTATTTTGACGCAATCAAAAATAACTACGCATCTACGTGCGGGTTTATGTATTCCATGGTGCTGAAGCCAATCCACAGTCAGTCATGGAACCTTTCTCACTCATACACCTATTATATTGCACTACCACACGAAACAACAGTCACGTTTTCCTCATGTTCATTACCGATGGTAGTGAACTATATATTCTGCAACTGTAAAGAAAGAATTGTATTAGTTGATACATATACTTGTATATACTGAAAATTGTAGTGGATAGCAAATTCTTATGGGAGTCACATACTTCACTCATCAATAAAAGGCTCAGAATTATAGGTAACCAATTTTATTACATCTCAAAATTTCTATCTGCATATACATTAGAAAGTATATACTTTGCTTTGGCAGAGTGTGTAATTAGACAAGGAATTTGCGCGTGGAGCGGTGTTTGGAAGGTTCACGTGAATTCAATTCAAGACGTTCAAAATAGATTGCGTAAACACAAATTCAATACAAAGAATACTGAAGAATCATACAAATTTAAAAAAATATGCTAAAGGTGAGTACACCATTTATACATTGAGAATTCTATCAATCAGTTGGTCATTATTTAATTCTATCTACGTTTAACAAATAAGTATAGTGATAGAATATTGACAAAATTGGCGCAGCAATGTTTAAACTTAATTCCTTAGGAAATCAGAAATATTTATTCATCATGTGGTAATGGATTGAATTTACCGTTATTGATTATTTTTGACTCGAAACTATTGAGAACATGAATGAGCAGCAGTGATTAATCATGCATATGCATGTACACAGTACTCAATAATACTCATTGATAAGACTAAAGCTTTAGTGGATTCCTTTTTGAATTATTGTGCGTTATTACTTTTTACTTTATTGTTACTGTTGACATTGTTGTCTGTTAAGTTTATTTTTTCAAACCTGTAACATGTAATTCCATTTAATTTACATGTATTTTGATGTCTTAATGCATATTGACTTGTAATAATAATGGGGAACACCCCATGACAGAAAGATAAGTTCAACATATGGGCCAATGGAGGCATTTAGAACAACACTTCAGCAGGGAAGCAGGGATTCCATGGCAGCGTAAATCGCTGCGCCTGTACTTTTACAAATTTCTCCTTTGTATCATTTCGAACATCGAACGAAATTTTTTGAACATAATGACCTGGCAATGCTGAAGTAATCACATCACTGTCATAATTCATTAAGTTAGCAAAGATGTTATCTGTCGTTGTTTGCGATGGGTCAGTAACTCTCGTTGCAGAGCTGATTGTTGGATGCAAATTATTTGACTTTTGGTAAATATAGCAGCAGCTCTGAATTCTTGTCTTGTTTGCACAAATGGATGCTAAAGTCGCCACTCAACAATATACTGGATCTAACATCGGAAGATGACATCGAGAATCTGTAAATATTCATTTATGCTGTATATCGGTGGCCGATAAATATGATTAATAATTATTCCAAGCTTAGTAATTTTAATGACACTACATTTCAGAGTTCTTCTGTTTTAGGGATTTTAACTCTTCATATTCAGTTCCGATTGGGGTCAGTATACAAAATCCACCATTAATTAATTATCTACTCTAGTGAAGCAACATGACATTTCGAAACCCTCAAGAACAATATTTTCATTGAGTTTGACCAATATTCAGTTAACGCAATGACATTTATTGGTATTTCTATACGATCGATAAAAATGGATACATCATTGCATTTGTTTCGTACACATATTTTGGTGCAATAAAGTGTTGTAATGCGTTGTATTTGTTTGTTTTTGTTATTCGTATGCACATTTTATATTTTCACGGGAATTGTTGTTTTTTCCGTAAATTTTTGAGTTTATAAGGTCTAATTATTGCATTCTTCCGTGACAGCAATTTTAATTGCAGCTGTGTCAATGTTTCTTATTGTTAACTTAACGCATTGTAGTACGTTTATACTATTTTCTGATAGGTATTTTTTAATATTTTTTTCAGAAGTGGCTTTTACTGACTGCGAAACCAATATTCACCGTCGATTTTTCCCTGCAGAAATAGAATTATCAATTCTATTGCCGCGTATTATTTTTCTCTTGTTGAAGTTCTTTTCAAGAACGTTTTGTTCATTATTTTCGGTATCTGCATTCTTGCTATCCAGCCAGCTATCCTTCTTTAGGTTTAAGGTTATTCACCTCTCTCAGTTGATTCTGTGTTGCTCTTATCACTTTGGGATGAGTTTAATAATTTTTTAAAAGATTTAGTGCCCTTAGGGACATCTATTGTTATGGTTTTCAATCGTGTTGCCACATTACGAGTTAGTTCTTGCTCCGGTTGGGTTTGTTGCTTAGATACTAAAGCAATTTCTAACCTGTTAATGACAGCATTTTGCTTTTCGATTTTTATTATTTGTTCATAAATTACACTTGGATGGATGGATGGATTAGATGGTGGGGGAGGGTGGCAAAAAGCCACATACACTTGAGCCACCATATTGGGCCCTTTGTGCTACCTCCCCCGGTGGCGTCGCTCTTCCACCACCTACCCGAGCCAACCCAACCTGAGTATAAAGCTCTCATTTGAAGAGCGCCGGACAGTCGCACAAAATGTGCTCCGGCGTCTCATCTTCTATGTAACATGCACGGCAGAGGGGACTGGTACGTCCCAAGCGGTGCATGTGCTTATTCAGCTTGCAGTGGCCAGACAACAGCCCTACAACTTAGAGAATGTTACTGCGACAAAGACGCAGGTAATATTTTGCCGTCCTGGACGATAGCCTGGGAATGGCTTTACGTGCTTGGCAGCATGCAGTTTCAGATTCCCATCTGTTTTCATGCAGAAAGGTAGTCCGTTGTTTTATTAGATCGTTGAGTGCCGCCGACATTAGAGGTAGGGCAGGTTCCGGTCCAATGAACGGAGAACGCGATCCCCGACCCGCCAACCCGTCAGCAGCCTCGTTGCCTGGGTTACCTTTGTGTGCTTTCACCCACACAAGTGATACGACATTATGTGCAGCGATCGCCTCCAAGATGTTGTAGCATTGAAGCACCAAACCCGAAGCGATCCTGTAGCTGTTGAGGGCTTTTAGGTCAGCTTGGCTATCGCTGTACACAGCAATATGCTCGCCCCTAATGCCCCTCACATTAATCTCACTTGCACCTTGCAGGATTCCCAATACCTGCGCCTGAAAGACGGAGGTATGTCCTTCCAGAGCAAGGCTCAAGTTAATTTTTAGTTCCGGAGAGAAAATTCCTGCCCCAGTCCGTTTTGTGGTTTTCAATCCATCCGTGAAAATGGAGATCGTTGGTGGCAAACACAGGGGGCACGCAGCCCTTTGCAGAATCAAGGAGGGGCATCTTAGTGACGCCCTCTCGAATGACGCTAACGTGGCCACACGCCTTAGTCTTATAGCCGTTCTAAGCGCTATCTCCTCCACGAAGAGATCCAGCGGTGGAACACATAGGAGGGCTTCCATTGCCGCCGTCGGGGTGGTTCGCATTCGCGTCGACTTTTCGTTAATGCTAACAACTTTAGAAAACAAGTCACTCACATTTTCCTGTGTTTCCTAGTTTCCGCATTTACTACAACACCATTTTACATTACCACTGTGAGTTTCAAAAGTTAGGTGGGTTTTAAAGGCACTACAAACATAATGTATAATAATTTTTTTACACCCCTGAGGTATTTTAATACTTTATTGGTTGCATTGTCTAACTATAACCTACACTTCACTCCCACGCAAGCTATTGCGGCCACCATTACACTTATATGCCTATACCAAGCATCGAAAAAGAACTAAATACTATTCGAGCATTAGAGACCACGCGAATCCTTGATTATTCACCTTCAAATCAAAGTGAGTTATATATTCAAATCTACGCGTTAGTGGAAAGAAATTCAACAATATATTTTCTTGAAATCGCTAGTGAAGTTTGTATCAGCCATCGGACTGTTTTAAAAGTATAGAAAAATATCATTCTTATAAAGTACATACATCCCAAGGAATTTTCGATGATGATCATTTCGACGAATGTAATTATGCGAAATTATTATTAATAAATGTAATACCGATTGGTGTCTTGCGTCTTATTTACCGATTTACCCGTTGGTAAATCGGTAAATAAGACGGTCATTCATTAATGACCGTTCGCTATTTGTCTCCTGAAAATTTGCCATTCCCACTAATCCAAGCTACGTGTGTCATAGGCAGGTGAGCGCTTATTATTAGTCCCGTCTTCTTATAGTCGACCACCTAAATCATGCTATTCTATAACCAAACCGATCGCTTCCGCACTGTATATACGAAGTTCTCGAGTATATTCACAAAAATATACAGGAATTTCTACGCAATAATCATATCCACTCCTGTGATACTAGAACCAAACAAAATTTTCATGTCCCTAAATTTGTACTAAAAACTACGGTAACATTTTGGGTTTAACGCATTTCCTCCAAGATTTAAAATCAGTATGAACATTATTGACATTGAATTGACTATTGTACATATATACATGCCAAATCTTTTTAATGACATCGTCTGTAATGGTTTGTATTACAAATGCATATATAAATAAATTTAAAAAAATAAATAAAAAATTATGATCATTAGAAATAAGCGGTTGGAGTATTCCTGGCGCGAAATTGCTTTTATGCCATTGATGAGTGTTTCTACTTGTGTAGCAGTAATCATCAATGTAACTACAAATCTTATGTTTATTCTTTCATTCTTTGTTTTAAATTACGAAATACTTTTTATTTACATCCCCAACTCATTTTGAGATGCTACTTAGTATTTGAGCACTAACTTTCACGTGATTATTATTTTGTACATGTATTTATGTTGTTTCTTAACAAAATGTTTTTATTAACATTGTTGCATCATTGTAAACTCGCTTTAGAGGGTAAACAAGTAAAGCCTCCTAGCTATTTAAAAAATCTAAGATATAGATGTCAAGCAAACATTTGTTGAAAAAAAATTAATCATGTCGGAAGTTACATTTTTAATCTCCAACTCCATGTAACCTAGTCTAAAATCTGTATGTGAAACCGTTTGAAATTAATTCCTTTTGGAGCAATACCTTTTTCCATTTTTTATGTAGTCATGGGACATAGAATTCGGAACACATAACACCAATCCAACTCGTTTACAACTGTTAGCTTCATAGTTGTAATAATAGTTCATGAAAGAATATTTTCCAAAATTTTTGACCTCAGAATTATAAATATATGTATATATACAGAGTGTTTACGGTCTTGTGATTTTATTTTCAAGGGGTGATTAAATATCTTAAATGTCTTAGTTAGAAATCGACATATACCCGAAGAAAACCAATGTAAACCGATTTATAACAGCGGATTCAAATCATTGCTTTCAGCACAAAGTAGCTAG
>JARFOC010052869.1:0-19912 GCA_031763485.1 Osmoderma eremita | reverse complement strand
CCTTTTTTTAAACATATTTGTGGCAAGAAATTTAAAATAATATAAGATCCATACAAGCCTTTGATAAAATTTCGTGTACAGTATCTTAAACGGTAAGGCACACTGCCAGGGAAGTCCTTTTGAGAAATTAGATCATGCCATTCGAATATTTTATTGTGACAGATAATGTTATTTTTGCAGATTTTACATCTATAAAATTCACCAATTTTTTTTTTTTGATATAAAGCCACTAATGTAGCCTATGGATATTTATCAGCATAACGAATTGTGTACGTTTGCATAATACGACTCTCGAATTCCGACAAGTACACCAAAACACCCTTTTTTTAAACATATTTGTGGCAAGAAATTTAAAATAATATAAGATCCATACAAGCCTTTGATAAAATTTCGTGTTCAGTATCTTAAACGGTGAGGCACACTGCCAGGGAAGTCCTTTTGAGAAATTAGATCATGCCATTCGAATATTTTATTGTGTTAAATAATGTTATTTTTGCAGATTTTACATCTATAAAATTCACCAATTATTTTTTTTTTGATATAAAGCCACTAATGCAGCCTATGGATATTTTATCAGCATAACGAATTGTGTAAGTTTGCATAATACGACTCTCGAATTCCATATGTGTCTCATTATTAACCGGCATATTTTGTAAGAGAAATTCTATATATTTTTTATTAAATCTAGGGAATCTTCAGTCACGCAATTTGCTCCAAATGACTGGCTGCTGGAATAGTTACTCATCAGTAACGCTTTCTAATTCCCGTGAAATGATGCAGGTGTCGGATTAACATTTCTTCTAGAATGTTGCCTAATTTGGCCAAGGAAATTTTCTATGAGGTCTTGATTTAAATACCTCATTCTCAAGAATGTTTTGTGGCACTTCTTATTAATATAATCGAAGACACGAAGGATAATGCACAATAAGTATACGCACAGAACTAAACATCAAAACAACTATTAACAGTCAAAGGAAAAATTGTAGTAAATTTAAAACACTCAAATACAGGTACCTACAAATATCAGCTGATAGGAAAAAATCAATACCACAATACTGTCAATATTGGTCGATAATATAGCTCTATGTAGAGTTCAAGAATTTTTTCTCAGAGTCCTCCATGAGAAAAAGTTTTGCACTTAGAGCCTTCTATCCGTCGAGGAACCTCTGATATACACCAAAGGTATATATCGAATTATACTTCAAGTTTGAAATGCGAGCGGTCATTCGTTTTTTGCATGCAAATAATGAAACATCTTCCGAAATTCATAAAAACGTACTGAAGACCTGCGGAGAAGGCGTTATGAGTCGAAAAACAAGTTAGTGCTTGGTGTAAACAGTGCCTCGTAACTTTCTTTTAATAATTTCATAAAAGTTGCATGATTATGCCTACTCTAAAATAAACAAATTAAGAATTCTAGTTTGGCCATGGTTACAAAGCTAAATATCGTCATACATTCATACATTCGCCCATGCGTTCGTGCAATACTTGAAAAATAAATAGCAAGGAATCAAACCATGCCTAATTATCATGTTAAAGAGAAATATAAACATACACCCAGAACTTTCTCTTCAACTTCCTGTCTGGTATTCTAGGGACTCGGCAGTATTTACCGACGGCATCTCTCGTAGGACAAACTTCTAGTTGATACAAGCGTGAGATCGAGAAACTTTGTGTTATTCCAACGGGATTGAATACGGTTCCGAGGACAATGACACATGCAACAGTGTATAAATAAGGAATGTCAAGCCGAAAGTTTTATTGGCTTTAAATGAGTTAGGGAAACAATATGCAAACGGCATCAAAACGTTAAGGGTAATATAAAAAAAAAATTTCCGGTGTCACTATTTTAGTGATTCTTAGAAATAATATAAACACCATTTCGACAATTTGGCAACACCTAGCCTGAAATAAATGTATTCAATAAATATGAAAGATTATTCTTTCTAAACCGTATAACTCGTGCTATCAAGACGATGGAATAAAGTTGCAAATTACTTTTTTTTCAGATGTAGATAAATAACTACGACAAAAGTACTGTTAAAGCTTGCAGGGGTATGTGAACTTGAAGGAAATCCCAGCTCTGTTACGTAAGTATTTTCTCGCGTGCAGAATAGTTTCATGAGCGATCGAGAGCTGCAGATTTCACCCAGTTGACATTAAAAACGCCATACGTACATACATTTGCGTATTATACTTTACTTATTGCAAGCGTGCATGTAATAATATGCTTATATTTTTTTGCTGGTAAATTACACATATAATTTCCTTTTATCTCGAAATACTAGTTGTTAAGTGAGTTTTAATTGTTATAAGATAAAGCGTAAGAGACCGAAATAAAATAACTCTTTCTCTTACCATTATATACATTTTGTCGGCACGACTTCATTAATTTTTGAAGAGGAAAAAAACTATCAAACAAACTCTGTTAAATAATAACAATAAAATTGTGGTATAATAACTTAAAACATAAATAATAAATTGTATGAGATACATATTTCGACAATTACGTTGTCATCGTACTTGTTATCCATGTTCAAATCCATATGTCAACGTTAGCTTCATTTTTTTTACTATTTCGATTTTTATTTCTGTTGGGGCTTCTCTTTTTACCAAGAAAATTTTGTTTTCAGGGTCCATCCATCCAACTTTTCTGTATTTTTTGATTATTACTTACAGATACTTACAATTATTTACTTTTTCCTAATTGTCTCCTATTTTTATATTGTTTTTATGTTCATTTCTCACTAATATCATAATTTTAGTTTTCTGCAAGTTCCTCTGCATATCTCTTATCTTAAGTTCTTCCTCAAATACATTGAAACTGTGCTGTAGTGTTAGTATTAATAATAGCTTATTATTGAAGAATATATAAAAACTACAAATGTAGGAAATATTAGTCTTAGCTACTGCAATCAATTTTTGCATTGTATATTTATTACCTATCAGAATTCAGAATATTCTGTGCCCCAATGTGTTGTCTCAAAAGCTAAGTTGATCTTGATTGATAAACTGGATATCATAAACATAAAAAACTGGAGTTTATACTAAACGACATCCCTTTTATAGTTATATTTACAAGGTGATTGGCATATGAACTTTGACAGCATGAGACAAACAATTTTTGTTCTTGTTACAGCTATGATTACAAATTTTTAGAAGCTTATAACTCCATAACTAAGATAAATAGACTCATTGTATGTTTCAAGAAATGGACCATATTATTGATATCTTTAAGACGCTGTAACTTTGAAACAAAAGAAGATCGAACCTATGTTCATACAGCTTTCTTTTGCAGCTTTCATCTGGCAAAGTTTATCATAGAGATAACTCTCTACTTCTCTACGTCTCTCTAATATAATTTTTACATCTACCTTAATACTATTTACACGCATTCTCTGTTGTCATTGCTCCAATATGTCGTAAGGATGATACAGCGTTCTGCATATTGACCCACTTTAATTGCTCATCCTTCTGCGTGTTCTAACTCTATTTGTTTACATAACACTAATTAGTACTACAACACCTATTACATTTTCCGTATATGAGGTCTGCTACCCGGATTCATCTTAGTTTCATTATGTTCTACGAGCAGTAATTGGTTATGATGTCTTACACTATTTTTTCGTAGGGAATTTTCAGGTAATCGTGGTGTGTTAATATCAAGGTGCATCTATGATCATACGTTGTATCTTAGATTGACTCCTTTATTGTATTGCCGACTTGTCAAACTTGCTCGCCACAACTTATAGTAATTAATTTGATTTTGAAAAAAGTGTAAGTATATTGTAAGAAATGTGGGATATAATTTTGAATTTAAAACTTCCCCGCGCGTAACATCCAATTGCAGAGTGTAGAAAGAACGCTAGAAAGCGTAAAATGTCATGAGAAATAATTCACTGTAACAAATAACGTTTTATATATTAAAAATTGTATAAAGACAACTGCGTGTGTTAATTTTAACATCCTGACAACCGTCCACAATTTTCAGAAGTGGGATGCTGCATACATCTACGTGCAAATTGTAATAGGTTGACCGACGATTGAAGGTAGAATCGCGACCAATTTAGAGGTTATACGGAAAGAAAGTTAACGTTTAACCGCCCAAGATGAATTCGGTTGAAACAAGGGATGCCTTTGAACTTTTCCAGGCACAAGCCGAAAGAGAAGCTAGCTGTGCTGGAGATATGATGAAAATCATAACAGGATTACTACAACAAAATGCCATTATGTTATACTTTAAAAGAAAATCTGGAGAGAGACCAAGGAAAGAGAGACGACGAAATTAAAAACTTTAACATTATGCCAGATTTGAGCAAATCGATTGATACCTTCAATGCAGAAAAGGGATCAAAAGATGCTGCCGATTGGCTGCAGAGGTTAGAGACAACTGGGCAACTACATTCTTGGCCAGAACCCATACTGTTTGAGACAGCAAGAACCAACCTCGTTGGAGCTGCAAGGTACTGGTATCAGGATCGGAGCAAAGACCTCAGAAGCTGGAAAGACTTCAAAACCGCTTTCAAGAAAACGTTTTTTATCAGAAAAGAGCAAAGCCGAGTTGTGGAAATGCATGCAAGCAAGACGTCAAGAGAGAAGGGAGAGTATTCACACTTACTTCCACGAGCAAGTGGCATTGTCCAAGAAGTTAGACTTACCATTCCCCGAGATAAAGGAGCAAGTCCTTGTGGGCCTGTGGTTGAGAGACTTAAGTAACTATCTGATGGCCAGACAAGATGCAGATGAAGATGAACGCTGGAAAGGGTAGAATGGCATGAGAAAGAATTCACTGTAACAAATAACGTTTTATATATTACAAGTTGTGTAAAGGCAACTGTGTGTGTTAATTTTAACATCCTGACAACCGCCCACAGAAACTACTAAACTGACATGAAGGAGGTTGGTGAAACAGCTTATAAGTAATATGCCTTAATTCTTACTAATCCTTAATGCGCATGAAATGGTTAGCAAGGGTGTAGTTCATCATATTGTATTTCGACCAACCATTGCAAATAAATATATTTGCTTTCATCCGTACCTACTTCACTTTTAATTTTAACATTTCTGGTTAAGGAATAAAGGTCTTATAAACAAATTTTATAAGCAAAAAAATCAGTTTTAATAATCACTATTGAATTCAATTATTGGAACTGCATTTTTCCCTTAATCTTACATTTCACAATATTCATTAAATAAAAACCTATTTCCACGAGCGCAGTTGAAGATGGCAAACACAGTAAGCATATTCTGAACAACAAGTGAAAATGACGTTGGACGGGCAAAATTGACCATTAAACACAGATTCAGGAGCGGGAGTACGCGGAAGGAGCCCAGAACGGAGACTACAGGTACCCTTGGACAGACACCAGTTCGTGATTCAAACTGAAATTTGTGCAGTACAAATATGTGGTAGGGAATGTCCACCGCAGGAGTCACAAAGCAAACTCCTTTACATTAACACGGATAATCAAGCGACCTTAAAGGCACTAGCATTATCGGATAACATTCAAACTGGTATAAGACTGTCTGCAAGACCTTCAGTATCTGACGAAACACAACAAAGTTAAACTAATGTGGGTGTCGAGGCACGAGGGAGCGACCTGGCGCACCAGCTAGCAAGGAAGGTATCCGAAACAACCTTAATAGCTATGGGGATCACAAAAACTGCTGCGCGTGGCGAGGTGAGTGAGCAGCACCCACAGCACTAGCACCATGAAGCAGGACAGAAACGTAGCAACCAAATGATCAGAAACCCATCACAAGATTTGGCAGCTGACATACTGCCTCTTAGCAGAATGCAGATTAAGGCGATGGCGTGTCTGCTTACTGGACACGGCAACCTGAGGACGCATTCACATTGAATGAAAATCTATAGGGAGAAACTTCTGTGTAGATGTAATGAAGAGGAGAAAACTGCCTCTCACATTATCTTTGAATGCTACGCATTAAGCCATTAGGTGCAATAGACAGAGTAGGCGGCATAGTGATGGAACAGTATTTGACGCACAGACTGCTAAACCTTCTTACAGAGGTAGATCTGTTCGAATAATCAAGAGAACAACCGAATCTAGAGTAATACAACAGTATTATTTTGTAGATAGACTCGATCTCCAGAAACTGTTGGTGGTTGTTCCTTTTCTACCAAATTTAGATATACTACGAATTCACTTCACCATCTAATTAAACGGAACACTAAACCGAACATAAAGCACATATACAGAACATATTTATCCTTACCGAAACTCTGAATTCGAAACAATATGTATGCATGTATATGCTCTGCATATATATTCCATCTATTCACTCCCTTTTCGTGTAGTAGGTAAACATGGAACTACTTTAAATACATCGGAATTTCAAATTGTTAAAGTTACATATTAGGCAGCTTAATAGATCTCTGTCATTATACATCAACCGGGCGATTCTGCGCCTGATCTACGTAATTCCCCGATTTAATTCTACGTAAATAAGGACGACCATATACACAGTACAATAGTACAAGCAGTATACGTTTTCCGGTAGGCTTTCGGTCAGCTTTTAAAATTTATTACGGTGGCCGTTTATAACGCAATTAATTACTCCCGTTTCCCCATCCCACATGCGACTGTGGAAGTTGTGTGGTGTGTGGTAGCTTTGGCTGTATTCGTGAGCTAAATTAATTAAAACCCCATGTTCAATGTCGGGATGAAATATTCCAAATTAAAGAAATGCTAAATGCGTGTCAAGTAGGTAAGTTGTGTAATTAAGGTCGGTCGACCTAAATTCGGTTTCGGAAGGAATAATAATAGGTTCATGTTGCCTTCCCGAAAATATGTCGTGCCTGAATTCTTTTGGTGTGTTTTTTACAACTTCCGTTTTGGGGAAAGTTGTGAATGAGAAATACAAACAAAGTAAATTAACTATACTGTGATGGAAGATATAAAGTCTTTGTCAAAGAAACATAAAAAAGTATATAAAAGAGCAATAATTCTTTGCAAAATTATTTAACATTTGTCATAAACCCAAGGTATGTAGAAGCAAAACGGAAAATATTTTAAATATGAAGGAGGAGCCATTATAATTACTTGATTTCTACTTGATGTAGCGATGCCATCCGCCTGGTTAGCTTAATCGTTTCTTCTACTGCGGCCGCTAGGTGCTGTAGCACGGATGTCATCCTATAGTGCAGTTCAAGTTTTGAAGGAAGTATTGCTCTTATGGAGATCGTACCCTACCTTGCCAAATCTGAATTAAAGCATATCGTTGGCCACGACCTTTTGGTGCTGTTAGACCAATACTTAAATCCTGGATAAATGCTTGTCTAGACGTACTTACTGTGCTGTCAGTCCATGCTTTTGTTAGAAAATGTCCAGTATTCACCCACGATTCATCAGTAAATTAATGTTTCTCCCTTCACTGCGATATTTTTTAATAGCACTTGAATAATCATGACGCCACCTTATAATATCGTCACGGTCCATCAACATTACTCTCTTCCTAATTTTTTCAAATGCAAAACCAATGTCGGTTAATAACCTGTGCAGCGTAGTTCTTGTAAAATTGGGTAAATCTACTTCGCTATTTACTTTAGCTAATATCATAGGTATCATGGATGGAATATTTCGTAGAAAAAAGCTGTGAACTTTACGTCTGACAAGTGTTTGAATGTGTTCATCATATACTTGTAAACGAGAATTCTTGCGAATACCTTTGTCTTTTTCCTGATTTACAACCCGTGTCGGTTGCTGGTTTTCCTTTTCTTTACGAACAGAATAGACTATTCTTTTGCTACAACCAAGTGCTCTACTAGTTTCCTCCACTGCCCCGGAAACATTCATATTTTTTTCAAAATAGGTAAAGCAATTTAAATTCATTTGCTTTTCTTTCAGCGAATAGATTTCTCCCTCTCGCCTTCGCTTGTAAGAATCCATACTTCAATCCTACAAATTCATCATTTTTGTTATATGTAATCATATAGTTGTTCTCATTATACTTACAATAAACAACGCTATTGAAGGTGGTAGTAGTTTTTATAAAAACAGATAAATACGTAACAGAAGACAAGAAAAACTGGGAGAATACGAACCGAAATGACAGAAACAGTGAATAATACGATGGTACCAACAACCTCCGCATAAATATGTGGCAACAATCCACGCGATAGAAAAGGATAGACTTATACAAATAGGTATAAAATAAAAAAGGATGGATATAGGCCATAAGAGCAATACTTCCTTTAAAACGTGAGCTGCACTATAGAGCCCATGAAACAAGTCCAGGCCCTTGAGGTAGCTCAGAATCTTGTTCAATGAGGAATTATTCAGGTCGGCTAGGAAAATTATTACCTTCCCAAAGATGGAGTGTCTGACTCGAGTGACCGCAGGACAGTGGCACGTAACGTGCTCTCTTCGTCCTCCATACACAGTCGGTTTCTTCCGATAACCCGATTCTGTGTAGGTGTTTGTGTTTTCTGAGTCTGCAGTAGCCCGTAAACAAAGAAGTAATTATTCTGACCCTTTTACGGTCAAGTTTTACTAATTCTCAGGTTCTGACATGATTGGGTGCGATGCACACTTCCACGTGTACCAAACCAGCAGAATTGCTGCAAACTGGAGTACTTTCTGTTTTAACCAGAAACTAATTTGTGGTTTGGCCATCGAGGTTGATATGCCAATTGCCGGTTCTGGAGCCCGGAAGCACCCAGCGGCAAACTTTTTGCAAGGATGACGCCTGTCTCATTCCCTTGGATGAGGGGACCTCGATTTCCGAAGAATTCCGATTTCTCTAGGCGACTATAACAGTCTCGCTCATACGGTATAATAAAGTTAGTCAAGTTGCTTTGGTGTTAATTCTGAAGTGTATTATACGATCGTTGCTTAGATGGTTACACACAGGAAGCTGTATCCCAGGTCAACCCACACAAGTGTAGATGTGCAGCTTCCCGGAAGACAATGCACACAAATGTTGTTATAAATTTCATAATTGTATGCAAGCTCCAGACGTCTACGCTCATGATTAATCTACACAAAGGTAGCGTACACAACCTTTAGCGGTTGGTACGGAAATTATAGTATCTAATAACTTCCTTTGATACATAGCATAATAATTAAATAAACCTTTCTTTATTTTAAATTAATTATCAAGTAAATTTTATGGAAACATATAATCTATGCAAAAAAAAGGAAATCTTTATATTTGAGATCCATAGAGAATGCTTCTTTATTTTTCTCTTGCAATTATCAATATAAAATTCTACATAATTTCTAAATACGTTTAAAACGTACTTGCTTTCAGATTTTTGTTTAATCATCACAGAATATATCTCGCATAAATTATGAGACGCTAATAATGCATAGAACATACCTGCGTTATAACATTGCGGAAACCATCTATCTTATTTCTTAGTATAACTAGGCGATCATGTTTATTATGTAATCAACATTTGTATCTGCGAAACAAACTAATTTAAATTCTGCATAAAATGTAATCAATTAACTGTGTTTAAATTCCTCAACTGCCTTCGCGTTGAAAAACTTTGTTATGTTTTAAAGTAATCTCTTCATTTATGCATTTCTGATAGTAGTAAATCACAAAATGTCATGTTACGTTCAAACAGTTATTATTCAAGAAAAAAAATATGTTAGAACGATTATAAGTTATTTCTTGATACACATATCGGATACATTCACATAGCATTCCCCTACTGCAAAGTTATACGCAGATTTAATGCGGAAAGTATTTCTCCGGAATGCAAAACGAAGACACGAAAACGTCTCCTGCGATTCTAATTTCACCGCGAAACCAGAACAGGACAGCTGGATTACGTGCAACATGTGTATGCAATGTACGTTTGTCAAACATCCTAACGTAAGTCGAGGAAGTGTGAAAGATGTTGGTTTAAATGTAAACGTACCGATGAATTACATGTTTCAAAGTAAATACTTTTGTCAGTTATGAATACAGTCTAAAACTGAAGTTTTCAGATCTAATTCTGTGCTGCTTAGATATTCTTAGCGTATTTCGACCGTTAGTACACCAATGAATGTAATGCAAATATTTATTATTATTATATGAATTCTTGCTGTTGAAAATATGCAGCGTATTTCACAACCTATCTGAAATTTGTTTATATACAAGGGTGGTATGATAGATACCCGTGTTTGACAACAGATGGCGCTTTGAACGAATATTTGCATTACTGACTAGAGATAATATAGTAAGGATAGATGGGGCACTTAACGTTAAAATTGAGTGCCTATCCCTCTGGTGGTCTGCGAATCCAACTAAACAGATTACCGCGCCAAATCTCATTTATTTCAAACTTGACAGGATGTATAATGCCAAACAAAATTCTATTCATTCCTATACAAGCTTTTTTTCGCATTGTCATTCACAAAATGTGCCAAAAAGTGTATGCATTCTGCCGTGCAGATTTTTAAGTGGCACATGTTCTATTTCCAACTATAATTCTCTTCAGATTGTGAGCGCACAAGTTGCGCAAGAAACACGCATTGTATGTTTCGATTAACGCATTCCTGAAAGTTATATTTACAATTGGAATTAACCTTTTTGCTTACCAAACGGAATACCACAAACACACTGTATGGGTTACTCCTGTCGCACAAAATTGTTAAATTCACTTATTTTTTAAACACAATAACGCACCAACCAGCTGTAACAATGATTTTATTCACTTACTGACTTCTACAATAACAACTTAGAGACTAAAGACTGAAGGAAAACAACTCGTTCTAACATTAATCTACCCTACTCAACAAAAACAGAGCCATTAGAAATATAATTACACTAAAAAGTACAGTCGGATCCAGTTACCTAGCGATGCATCATTTTTAACTCGACGAAATATACAATAGTAATGGAAATAACGATAATGATTAAACAATAAATAGAAACCAAAATAATTATTAACAACTAAAGGAATTGTAATATAAATTTGAAATACTCTAGGCAGACTTCTAGAATTTTGCACTCATTGGAAAGGATATCTTTTTAATGCATTCACGCAATTCATCGATATTTTATAGTTCGGTATAATATACTCTGCTTTTTAATTATCCCCAGAAAAAGAAGTTTAAAAGATTTAGATCTGGACCACGGGAGACCAAGTAACTGGTAGACCACCACCTATCCCGTGTATCCCTTGTAATTGGTTGAAAATATCTCGGACAAAAAGATGTGGATGCCATTACGGAGAAATTACAAACTTTGAAAACACCTGTATATGCTACAATTTCTGAATTTCTATTTATTTCAGCAATTTTAACAAACAAAGGGCATCTATATCTTCACTTATATAACTTATAAATTTGACACCAACACGACCCAATACTTTTGATACAAAGATAGACCAGGAGTTAAAAATTCATTTTGGTTGATATCAGGGAACCCCATACGAGAACAACTCAAAAGAGTGTAATTTCTAAAGCCAGCAGCATTATCTACTTCTTTATTCTATATTTTAGAAACGTCTCTGTAAAAAGAAATAGAAGTAGGTACAAAAATGCTTAATTTAAACGTCCGCCTTGACGTTTCCAAACACAGTCACAACTCTCAAAAGCTGGAGACGTTTCTCGTAAAAAAACAAAAACGCTATCTAACACACAATATGAATACAAAACCTTCCCCCAATATATGCAAATGCAATAATATCATTCTGTACAATGTGCACATAACAGTAACTTTAATCAACTGCATTTTACCAGAGTACAATGATTGCACTGGTTTGTGTTCGCAATTAACCAATTAGGATAACATATATTCCGCCTTGTTCGGGATCGCCTAACTAACTAATTCGCACTTTTTCGTTTGCGCGACGCATGTTCGAATTAATTACACACGTACACACAGCGCCCACCGTACAATTCAGTCAGTCCCACCTATTACCGGTCAAGTTATATTGATTCAGACGTATACAGTTTATGGGATATCTAATGGCGACCGGCACAATCCCCCGGGCAATTTCGTACGTCATTCATTATTGGCCGATAGTTTACAGTCTATTTGTATAACGTGCATTGATGGAAATGAGTCACCCTCTCGCCCCCGGCACGGTACATAAGTAAATTGCCCGGCAAAGCAAAAATGACCGCGTATGCTCATACGGGCGTTTAGCGCGCCAATAAATTGACTAGGACAGGCACATAATTAATTACCAAGTCGTCTGAATATATGAAGCAATCATGTGGATAGGTACTTATGAAGAGGCGCTTTCTTAATAACACGGCTTTTTAATCTTTGACCCTTTCGCACACTGTTTGACAGCTAATTAACCTTAAGTTGTTTACTTTTCTTTTTTCCATAAAATGTTTTTAAATTGTTATATAAATTAAAGGAAATCATATCCTCCAAGATATGAACTCTTAATAATACCAATATAATTACATTTAATATTTTAACTGTATAAACAAAAGCCTAAGGGAATCTAGTTGGTGATATTTGCAAAAAAAATGTTGAAAATGACATTGCAACTGGATTTTTCGATTTCGTACAATCTGTTTTTGTGATTGAATTATTTGTTAAATAATAGGATACGGTAGCTTAAAATAGTAAAACTAAAACAAAGAATACCCCTACCACCTTAACGAGTGCAGAACTCCGGATACATCTGCTCATTACAAAGTATTTGTGAATTAAAGTTTACATATTATAAAAATTTCTTTTATATAGTAATTTAAAAATTCTACTTAATAACTTAATCTCTTGGCTTTTGATATTCGTAATTTCGATTTTTATATATGTCAAAATTCATTTATTAAATTACACCTGTCATATTATTTTTGAAATAGTGCCTAGTTACGTCAATCCCAACCGAACCGAACAGATTTCAATAAACAGAATTAAATCACATGTGCAGTTCCGTCACTTTTTGACATTAAGAATGGCTAGCAGTTACATTTCATACGTTGGGATATATTCGTCAAGAAAATTATATTTACAATTGCGATTAACCTTTTTGCTTACCAGGCGGAATACAATAAACACGCTGTTCCGATTACTCCTACCGCACAAAATTATTATATTAAACGCAATAACGCACCAACCAGCTTTAACAATAATTTTATCCACGTACTGGCTTCCACAATAGCAAATTACAGACTAAAGACTCTGAAGGATAACAATTCGCTCTAACATTAATCTACCCTACTCAACAAAAACAGAGCCATTAGGAATATAATTACACTAAAAATACAGTCGGCTCCAGGTACCTGGTGATAAATCATTTTTAGCTCGATGTGCGTTAACAAAATAATAATTAATTCGGGACACGTCAATCTTTACAGACGAAATACACAACAATAATAAAACTTAACGATAATTATTAAAGAGTAAGTAAAAACCAAAAGGAGTACTACCAACTAGGGTACTAGGTTTAACATTTTTTTCCTTTGTGGTTTCTACTGAAGATGGCAACTTAGTTGCCGAAATACGTATCTAGAATTCTTCACTCATTAAAATGGTAAGCGTATATTTTGTTTTAGTGGATTTTTTATATGTAAATGCATTAGGAAGTAAACCCTGTTTATTGCAGATATTAATGGAGGTGCCAAGACAATGTGCCTACACAAATAAATGTAAAATGTAGAGCTGTTCACCTCTTCATAAACAACATTAGTGATTCCATCTTCAAAAGCCAAGATCTAACTACGGAACAAGCCCTCACGCAAGAGTATTTTCTTAAATCAATGCCTGTTACCTCAAATATCTGTCCGTAACATTTGTGATTTATCAATTTCCTCCTGGTCAAGTAATCCTTTGCGAGAACAAAAGTTTCTTGAATTCAAATCGATCTTCAGAAGCCGTAAAAATATTTAAAATACCATAAACCACTGACTATTTTATCAAAAACCGATTAACGCCGTACATAATTTCTCTGGAGAGCTCCCGTTCGCAATATCTACAGAACTTAGGTGGGTTCAAATTACAGGATAATATCCACTTCGAGGAAAAGGTATACGAGAAGTCTAGCAAGTTTCAATATGTTCAAGAATTCAATGCACTAGTTTTCTACATCATTACTTTAGATTGCTCTATCTACACTCTACAGATTCCTGCATTAGGTCTTATACTTTATGGTAAATTTTGGGTATATAATCGATGAATCATATAAATCGTGATCAGTGTGCCTAACAATAAGTGTAAACTGATGACAATTACAAGAAGCTTTTCGGCAAATATATTTCCAAACACATCACCTCGCAAATGATACTCCATCATCTTTATTATTATTGTAAATGCATATTGTATTAACCATATATGCCTGAACTGCCAGATGTGATTGAGAGAGCATCAATGTCCAAAGTTAAGATCAGCACACAAACTTATTTTATATAAATGAATTGGATTTTCGGAAAATGATAAAACGCGTCTTTGCGTATTTTCGAAAATCCTTCCTTAGTGGATGCCCATACCATCCTAGTGAACAAAGGATTCTAAATACATATTTCTATAATAAAGCTTCTCTGTGGCTAAGTTAAAACTTTGAAATATATACTCTACATCAGATCGCCATTGTATCTTCCAAATTTCACGTTTCTGCGTTGTCAGAGCTTGCAATCCAGCTTTCTTAGACCACCAATCTTTAAACCTATACCCTAGAGTTTTTCTACAACCGACTTCTTAACTTTTCTTTAACCTCCGTATACTATTCATCATTCGTACATAAAACAAAAGGGCATTTATATTTTTGCGCAGTTCCCAACTCACTCGTGCGTCTTGGGATAAATTATACTACTTTCTACTCTCTCTTTATTGATTCTTGCAATTCTTGCATTGTTAGCCATCCATTATTTTCCATTTTCCAACATAAAGTAATAGATATATGGTTACAAGTAATAACAACATTTATCCTCGAAAGTTCCCACGACAAAATTTATTGCAAAAATGAGGTACATTACGCCAACTACCTATATTTCTCTATATGGGCCGAAGAAAAGGTCCTATCAAAAGGAGATAAGAGAAAACGAAAAAAAAATTTTATAAAACATTGATTCGAACAATTAAAATGCTTTAGATGCATGAAGTTGCAAGCTTTATTTTGCTTTTTTTTTCGTAAATAATAGGTTTTGTTATTCTTAATAATAATGTAATAAGTGAGAACAACAACAAATAAAAAAAAAACATGACGGGAATGGGTTACTGAAACTGATATCGTTTTATTGAAGTAAAACGATATCAGATGCACTGAGTTTTTTTTTACATTTATCTGGTATTTCCGAAACTTAAACTAACTACATTTTATTTCTCTTCTACTACAAAGAACATGTTCGAAGGAAATTGGCAAAATACCCTAAATATCTCCTAAAGATACGACGTAACAAACGGCAGATAAACGAGGAACTATTTTTGCTACTGCGACGTTCGGATACCGTCTTAAGTATTTAGCGAGCTTGAAATGTCACGAAAGCTCCCGCTCTCGCCTTGTCTTTAGCGTAATTTTATTTAACAGCGCCCTCTCTCCGAGTGTGACAATCGAGACGGCAACGAAGGGCCGTCGTAATTGGAATTCCTTGTAATGTAGCCGTAGTCTCAGTAACGCCAGGCGGCGAGCGAGATGGTTCGGAATGTATGCTCTTGTACCTTCAGAATTCGAACGCCGGCCCCGTTCGTGATAATTCCCCGCGGGAAGTATGGGAGTGTTATGCTTACGGTATTGTGTTATGTATTTAAAGTAGTTATTTGCAGATGTACGTTCGCTAAAGGCGACACCGTATAGCGATGCTTTTACTGCTTGACGTAAGCAATTTAACGTATATGTATGTACTTCAAAAAGTGTTTTAGATACCGTGGATTCAGGTCTGTAATAAACGTAAGCGGGAATGGAAATACTAGTCTCCTAATATTGTTTTCATTCGTCTACAGATTTATATCATAAGGACATCTAGCATCATAAGATATAGATTACCTTAATTTCAAGAACGAGGGATGTCCGGTTACTTAGGTACGTTTGCGCTACACACCGCCTACGTCGCTCCAATCAGGTTGAAACTTGCACGCATTTTAGATGTGCATATGTACTGCAGGGCAGCAAACTCGTTCCCCAGACGACAAGCGAGTGCTAAATAATCTATGCGAACAGCTTACAAATGAAATTAAAGTCATTAAGAATGAAACCTTTGAGAACTACCTCAGACAGTTAACGGATGACGAAACCATCGACCGCTCTCTATAGAGAGCAAGTAAGTTTTTGAATAGGCCAAAGAACCATGACCCACCCATCCTCAAAAGTGATGACAATTGGGCTCGACGAGATGGATAAAAGGCGGAAATATTTACCAATCAATTGGCAAATATCAACTGGCATGGAAGAAATTCCAGAAATCACTCTCAGATATGGCGCTATAGTTGGGCCATATCTGAGAGTGATTTCTGGAATTTGCTGAAATTTCTGGAATATGCTGAAATTGCCTACACCATAGATAAAAGCCTCAAAATGCAGAAAGTTCCAGGTTATGACTTAATAATTGTGAAAATTCTCAAGGAATTGCCCCGTAGGGGTACCGTGAAGCTAACGCATCTCTTAAACGCAGCGTTACGATTTCGGGACGTGCCAATACAATAAAAATGATACCCAAACCAGGCAAACCACCTGCAGATAAAGTATCATACCGCCCCATATCTCTGCTGCCAATTAT
The DNA here is from genome assembly GCA_031763485.1 of Osmoderma eremita. Taxonomy (NCBI): domain Eukaryota; kingdom Metazoa; phylum Arthropoda; class Insecta; order Coleoptera; family Scarabaeidae; genus Osmoderma; species Osmoderma eremita. The sequence continues at coordinate 3,281 of JARFOC010052869.1, read as the reverse complement.
ATCCAAGCTCTTTGAAAAACTACTCTTGTAACGCCTCAAAACCATTATTGAGTAAAAGAATCTTCTTCCGGATCATAAGTTTTGATACCGCAATAATCCATCACCGATGTAATTCAGAGAAGTCTTGAAGAGAAAAATTCGCAACGATATTTCTTGACGTGGCCCAATCATTTGACCGAGTGTGGCATCAAGGCTTGGCATACACCATATACAAATGTTTGCCACAACAAATGAGAAATATATTCGCTGGCGTGCCACAGGGCAGTGTAACTGGTCCTGTACTGTACCTATTATACACCAGTGATATCCCACAGAGCGAAGGAGTTGTCACGGCACGGTTTGCCGATGATACTGCTCTTCTCGCTGCTGGTAAAAAAGACAATGACAATTGCGTTCTGGGACATGCAAGGCATTTTGCTCATAGAGTTTTTACCACCGAAAGCGGCAACCAACAGTGATATTTATTGTCAAATTCTCGAAAAACTACACAAAGCCATTCGGCAGAAAAGAAGAGGAAGGTTGACGAAAGGAATCAGGTTGTTGCATGACAATGCAAGACCGCACAGCTCAAATCAGAGGAAGGCCTGGTTTCAGAACCGCAATTGGGAAATTATTGTCTATCCGCCTCATAGTCCAGGCCTGGCTCCTTCTGATTTTCATTTGTTTGGGCCGTTGACAGCTCATTTGTCGGGTAAAAGGTTTAAAGACGACGAAGAAATTCAAGAGGAAGTACGGCAGTATTTTACAAATTTGGATCGCACCTTTGTGTCCTTCCATTTCTTCTTTTTTTCCATTTCCTTTCGCCTCGAATATTTGCTTAATCAATCTGGTTTCGTCTCTTCTCATTACATGTCCCAACCAGCTTAATTATACCATCGTTGTTTCGACAGGAACTATCTTCAAGTTTTCTCTGAATGCCTGGTTTCTAATACTATCCTTCTTCTTGTCTTTCCTCAAGTATTTCATTTTCGTACTTGCTAATCTATTTTTTTGTCTTTGTGATATTTCCCAAGATGCACTCGCATATGTCAGTGTCGGTTTAACAGTTCTTTTGACAATTTCTGATTTTATTGGTGTTGGTATTTCCTTTTTGCCCAAAAAATTGTTCTTTATACTATTGTACAGTCTGTTTTCTCTATTCTCTCGTACATATATCTCACCTTCTAGTGCACCTTCTTCGTTGATTATTACTCATAAGTATTTGAATTTATCTACATGTTCTAGTATTTGGTCATCTATTTGTATGTTGTGTCTTTTACTCTGGCGCCAAATTACCATTGTTTTAGTTTTTTGTTTATCTATTTTCATATTTAGTGATTTCAATACTTCATTAAGAATAATAATATTTTCTTGCAGCTACTTTTCGGTTTCCCCTAATACTAGATCATCTGCATAGCATAGTCCTGTAAACGAATGTGCTTTAACTTCCAATGGGGATTTAAATTATCTTTGCTTTTTTTAATAACTTCGTCAAGCATTAAAGTGAAGAGCACTGCATCCCTGTCTGAGTCCAATTTTGTTAGCAAATGGTTTCGATTTTACATTTCCTAATTTTATATAAGTATTTTCGTAAAGAATTTGTATGTTTTGCATTAGATCTTTTTCTATTCCTCAATTTTCCAAAAATTTCTAAAAGTTTTCTACTAATTTTTGTTATTCAAATATGAAGCTAATTTGCCCAGCCCTAGTGGTTAATGCAAAAATTCCTCCAATTTATCAACTCAAGTTATGAAGATCTGCACGCATTTGCAATGTGTAATCTATGAAAACCTCATTTCAGCTCGACGAAAAGATTTTCGAATATTTCATCGACAGGGAGCACGCGCCGGAGCAACAGCACGCCACTAAAACAGCTAACACAATAATATCACGCTGCGATAGTTCCCAGTTCTTGTGTATACAAAAGAGCAGCCAATACTGTAGACCCAAAAATGATACTCTGCCGATAACACGCGACCGACTTACTGTGCAAGCATCTCGACATTCCGTAATTTAATAATATACTTGCACACAACTGCAAGCACTCACATGCATGTATGTGTACGTGCGATCACCGGTTCCACTTATCATAGGATGGAATCGCGTCTCCCCAGGGCTCCGCAGGCTGCTAAGCTGCTACTATGAGTATAGTCGTCGGTTCCCGCCGGATTCCAACGAAATTGCATCCGTCACTTCTGGTTGCGCGAGATAGGTGAGATACTAGCGAAAGCGAGTGGTGGAGCGGTTAAAATGCGATTACCGATCCCAGTTACCATCATCAGCGAGTGCAACTACTAAGAAAAAAAGATGGAAAGAAAAATAAATGACCATACGTATGTAGCAACATAAATCGCGAGCTTCGAAAGTTAACGTTTTAATTTCCCATTGTTAAAAACTCGATATTGGTGATCGGAGACCACGTATAAAGGTTTTAAAGGTTCGTATTGCAATTATAACTCGTAACGAGTAAATTGAGAAAACGGAAAGTAATCAACTGGGCGCAAGTCGTAAAGGGCCGATGCGAACGCAAACTTTTATTGTCAGAGAATGCAGTATCGCAATTAAATACGCTTAAAAATGTAAGAGATAATGAGCAATAAAACTAAACAACGTCCATATTGGAAACATATAATTTCCATAAAGCGAGATAATATCGGCGTGTATAAGCACATCATTGTTAATTCTCAGAAATACGCATTTATGTTGTGGCAACAACCTGGGATTTAAAATCTGGAGTTTTATCATAGTTAAAATACACTTTGTTTACCTCACCCACTGAGTTACTTCCGCGTATCACAAAGCTAAACAGAAAGAAAAGAGGACTTGTGTCATCCACGAAACCAATTATGCTCTAGTTAGCAACAGTACAGGAATAAATGGCATTCATAAAAATTAAAAACAAAAATTCTCTTCGAGAGAGGATAATCTTAAACTTTGGCGTCGACCGCGAAAGTTTGACTTGCGCCATTCCTGGGGAGTACCTACCTCTAAGTCCATAATTATATATTTTATCCAAAAGAGGTGTGACATTGAATCGAAAGCCTTCGCAAGATCTAAAAATAGTGCTGCCGCTAAACAATTATTCCCAAAGGTGTAACGGTTTAAGTTAAACATGTCATCTATCTACACTTGGCTCCTCAGCTTCTCAAGTCGTGCAGTTTACAACACGTTTACTATTTAACAATGTTTGATAGTGTCGTTCTAAGAACAGGTTTGTTCTAGGGGTGCTTAACATTACATTTTTCCTTTGTGGTTTTTCTGCTGAGGATGGCAACTTAGTTGCCGAAATGCGTATTCAGAGT
>JARFOC010052861.1:0-19916 GCA_031763485.1 Osmoderma eremita | reverse complement strand
ATTTATGCTTACCAAGGATAATAACTCTGGTGCATCAATTTTGCTATTTATTAGATTGATCATATAATTACCACTCGTGGCCTCTCTCCGATCAGAGAGAGGCAAAATCATGATCGGAGAGAAGGACGTTGTAATCCGTACCCCGCGCAGGATACATTCCTGATGCTCTATAGCTTAAATATTTCAGGAATCTTTTTTGCACTCTCTCCAACTGCAATGCTTGATATGTGTACACCGTATACCAGATTAGGGATGCGTATTCTAGTTTGGGTCAAACATAGGCGTAGTACAACATTTTCATTGTTTTCGCGTTAGCAAATCCCCTGCACGATCTAATCAAGAAACTGAGTGACTTCGACGCTGAGGCACAAATATCGGAAATATGGCGTGAGAATTGCAGTCGCTGATCAAACAGCACTCCCAAATCCCTAATTTGAGTCTGTCGACGAATAGAAAAATTATCTAATTTATAATCAAAGATCAACGGATTATTCAATGTAGTGTAGGATACCACAGCACACTTATCAATATTTACCCTGATCCTATTTTCATTGCACCAGTTATTTATAACGCATAAATCACGTTGCAGAGATTCAGAGTCTTTTACCGATGCTATTTTCCTAAAGATCTTTAAATCATCGGCATAAGCTAATACACGACATTCCAATCGAGGCAGCAAGTCATTGATATAGATGTTAAATAGCAGCGGTCCCAAATTTGAGCCTTGCGGTACTCCAGACGATGCAGTAAATATGGAGGATTCGAAACCGTTGTAGCAGACGTAACACGAACGGTTGTCGAGATAAGAATCAATTAAGTCGGTTATGACAGTTGAGAAACGGAGCGAGCCAAGCTTTGATACAAGAATTCCATGATCGATGGTATCGAAGGCTTATAAATTGAGTGATTTCGGCAAGATTAGTTACCGTTGATCTACCAGACGTAAAACCATTTTGCTGATGAGATATATAACATCGAATGGAGTTGTATAGCTTACTATAAAGCAGATGTTCAAAAACTTTATCACATCTGTTACCTTTCTTAAACATGGGATTAATCCTGCTGATTTTCCATATTTCCGGAAACGAGGATGTGCGAAGAGCAATATTGAAAATCACGCACAACGGGGTACACAGTGCAACGGCACAATCCCGGACTAAAAAATTGGGTAGACCATCATGACCTGACGTGCAATCGCCCTTAATGTGTTTGATCACCGACCGCACCTCATCATGAGTAAAATCATCTAAGCGGAAGTGATTTGCATTAGAGGAAGTGTACATGGTAGTAGAAGGTGCTCACGGGCGGTACACATCAGCGAAGTTTTTGGCGAATGTTTCGACTATTTCATGGGCGTCGGTTAGTTCTTTGTCGGTCAGTTTCAACGAACCGGGGATCCTTGTTTTACCTGTCTTTTGATCAATAAATTTCCAAAATACTTTTCGATTATTGGAAATCATTCCCTCCATGTGGGTTCTGTACAAATCATAGGCCTTTTTTATCTCCAATTTAACAACCGCCCGTACTCTGATGAACTCATCCTTGTGAATTTGTAGTTGAGTAGATTTCCATTTCTTATGATAAAATTCTTTTAGATTTAATACCTGGATCACTTGTAGAGTGTACCAAACAGGAAATCTTCGTGACTTCGTCGTATACCTCGGTACATGCTGATCAATGATCGAGTACAAACTCGAATAGAAAAATTAAGTTGCTTGGTTCACATTCGTGCACTCTTCCAGAAATGACCAGTCGATGTTACAAAGTCCACTGTACAAAGCAGGAAAATTGGCTTTTCGGAAGTTATACCTGGTATTTGTATCAGAAGGGAACCTAGTAGGATTCTGGGTGCTAGTTGGTTCAAGATCAAGTTGTATATTAAGGGTGGGATGATAATTGTCCTCAGAGACAAGCGATATATCACTGCAGGTGACTGAGATATGACAAGATGAATTAGAAAAAACTAAATCACGTAACCTATTGCTAGTATTAACTACATTGTTGTATTGAGATAAACCTAACGTGTTCATAAAATCTTTAAGGGCTAAATATTTGCGGTTAGTATAACTGTTAACAGAATTAAACATTGGACAGTTAAAATCGCCACATAATAACTATATACACATCTCTCTGTGTATATAGTTCCTTTCTTAAACGTGCATGTGAGATATGACTTTCGTCTATTCGGGAATTGGTTGATAATGGGAGCCGACGTGCTCTTGAAACATGTCCCGAATTTTATTAAATTAATTTGTGCGGTGTGGATTTCCCGATACTGGGTATTAGTGATACCAGCCCACAGTCCTTGCAATTCTTTCACAGAAAACCTGGAACGTTGAAAATGCCGAGGGAAATATAGAAATGAAATTAAAAACACAATGCAGGATGGTGAAAAGAAGGACATAGAAGAGGAGTGGTACATGATAAAAGAAAATATCAATGAAGCTGCAGAAACAACAATTGGGTATAGACAACATCAACAAAAGGATAAATACTGGTTTGACAAGGAATGCGAAAGTTTAATAATAGTGAAAAACGAGGCAAGAAGAACATGGCTAAAACCAAACTAAATTACAGAATAAGGACTAAAGAACTAATGTAATTTGTGTAAGAAAAGGAAAACACCTTGGGTAGAGAAACCCCCCAGGAATACAAATGGAATGGTCGCGAGATGGGTACCAAAACTGTTGACCGACCAATACAAAATGCAACGAATGGCGCTGGCAATTGAGTTTTTAACGCGGTATCGTCAGGAAAACGGACTTCTAGAGTCTATAGTTACAGAAAACGAAACGTGGGTACACCATACCTCCGAATCAGAAAAAGACTCAATGACGTGGAAGCTTCCGAGTTCACTAACACCGAAAAAATTCAAAGTTCAGCAATCTGCAAAAAAGACAATGGCAACTGTGTTTTGGGATACGCAAGGCATTTTTAGCAAAATTTAGAAACGTCTGCCTAACTCTGTTTATAGTTAACTCTTGATTTCTAGAATTTTTTAATTTTGAATGTTATAAGTATTAGCCTTGTATATATACATATATATTGCATGAAATGTGCAAATGGAATATGATGAACCCCATTTGTAGGAATTAAATACAAATGGGAGATGATCAACTCCATCTGCAGGAATTAACGTTAACTAGCTGTTATTTTTAATAGTTGATTTAGTAAAAAAAAAACAGGTAAAATATTGTTCACGATCTTGACTATAGTATCAATCAAAATAGCAACTGCCAAAGCCTAAATATTTTTTGATGTAGTTAACCTAAGCAGGTTCTATATTAAATAATTGAAAAGTACCATATAATAATCTGGTTGTTGTGTGGGCAAAATAATATAAACAACTAAACTTACGATTTCTTTTGCATAAAATCCACTTCCAAGACAATTGTAGTCAAATATTCATCTACTTTTGTAGGTTTCACATCGATCTCTTGATTCAAAGAAAGAACTGCCCATTTTCTTTGAGGTAAACTAAATCCTATATGTTTTCTAGGAATCTCAGGATGACTTTTAATGGAAAATATAAAATGTTGGTTACCTCCTGTGTGTATATCAACAAATCTGTGGTAAAAAGAATGTTATGACTACTGAGAATCAAGATTTGTATAGATATAACTTACTTAACATCTTGTGGAAAGTCAGTATCATTTACTACAGCACAATTAGATAAAGACAGCTCTTCTGTGGGACACTTTGTAGCTTTAAACTAAAACAGAGTCAAGTAGAATTGCGAAGGTTAGGATGATGTGAAATACATACCATCTTTGAAACCCAAGAATAAATACTGCCTGTAGAAAATACAATGTTTCGTCTGCCTGCAATGCAGACTTAACAGTCCTAATATAAAAATCAATACCATGGGATAGCAACTGAAATTGAAAATGTGGGCAATGCAAATGCAAACCACGCAAGAGCAATAGCAAAATCAGGAACAGGACAGAAATAATATAGTAAGGATAGTTGGGGCACTTACCGTTAAAATTGTGTGCCTATCACTCTGGGGAACTGCGAACCCAACTAAACACCCTAGCGCGCCAAACTTCATATATTTCAAACTTGACAGGATGCAAAATTTCATACATAATTCTATTCATTCTTCTACCTACACAAGCTTTTTTCGCATGATGTCATTCACAAAATGTGCCAAAAAGTGTATGCATTTTGCCGTTCAGATTTTTAAGTATACCATGTCCTATTTTCAACTATAATTCTGTTCAGAAAGTGACCGCACAAGTTGTGCATAAAAACACGCATTGACAGTTTCGATTCACGTATTCCTAAAGGTTATTTTTACAGTTGGAATTAATTTTTTGCTTAAGGACCGGAATACAATAAACAGTGTTTGGATTACTCCTCCCGCACAAAATAGAAATTAATTCGGGACACGTCAATCTTTACAAACAAAATATACACTAATAATAAAACAATAATAGTAAAAATAACGTAATGATTATGGAATAAATATACGCACAAACTACAAATCAAAATAACTACTAATGGTGTTATAGGTTAAAAAAAATTATACTCAGAACCCTCTATTGGTCGAGTAATCCCTGGTTTACACAAAAGGTATTCTAGTGCACACCAAACACAACTAACGTGTCACTTGCCACTTGTAAAAAGCACCGTAAGTTGGCACTCTCTGTGAAACAAAAAAATGTTTTGAACTAAAGATACGTAGGGCCGCTTAGACTGAAAGTATATTATATTTAGGACCGTTTCCTAAATATAATGATAGTTTAGTTTGGTTTAGTTAACAACAGGGGTTGCACTAGTATCCCAAGCAGCAAAATTCAAATTTGCCGCAGTTATCTTTAGTAACTTCAACATTAAAGCATGAAATTACCGACAATTTTGTATTACATCAATGGGTATTTTAATATCTTTAAGTTGAAGTTACTAAAAATAATTGCGGCAAATTTGAATTGTGCTGCTTGGGACACCATATCTGTGGTGTACACCCAGAGGTTCCTCGACTAATAATGACGCTAAATTTGAATTTGCGATAGGTATACTATGTAGATTATTATTGTATACTGTGTATTTTGCCTGGTAAGTGAAAAGGGTTAATTTCATCTCTCAGTAAATTAATTAATAACTAATTTTTGTTTTGAAGGTCCTGGAAATGAAGGTACAGCCATGTTCGGTTGCTAATTGCACAGATGGGGTTTCTGAATCCCGCTTAAAAAAAACGGCGCAAGTATCTTGTAACATTTACTTAATAAATTGATTCTTAATTTTATAACTTCTGTTTTTTTTCATATGCGTTTTATGCAAAATATTTGCAACGTTAATCGAAAGTGTCAATGCGTTTCCTTGTACTCCCTTTCTGAACAGAATTATACATATGAGAAAAAAGCTTGTACAGAAGAATGAATAGATTTATGTACGGTGGTGCGGAATTATTCATCCCGTCAAGTTTGAAGTATGAGATTTGGCGGGCTAGCCTGTTGAGTTCGCTGACCACTAGAGGGATACACACAGAATTTTAACATTAAGTACCTTTCATGATTATATTATCTCTGGTCAACAATGAATTTCGGAATCGCCACAAGATGCTGTAAAAGACCATAGCAGTATATTGTATATTAAACTAGATTTTGTGCTGTACTGCTTGTGACGTATTTCGGTACTTTTTTAGTTTGTAAAAGTTTGACAATACCACAACTAGCGTACATCTCTCTAATGAGAGAGGAGCTTTAACACCATTTAACTCCACATTTCGAAAGTAAAAATGCTATTAGAAAACATAATTTATTTCGTCTAGAATTCCTAAAACGTTATCGCCGAATTTCAAACGCGCTCTGTGTAATCAACGTATTTATCAGGTTATGATAGTGATAATTGCTGTTTGTTAAGCGCAGTTGCATTATTTCTGCTAATTTAATAATTTTTCATACAAATAATAGTCACAATAATTATAAATATTTCACAATTTCTTTTATAATTTATTTATAAATCTTAATAAATATATAACAAAAATTTACGACCATCATTCGTGGATTATTTTAGTTTTATTATAAGACGAAATATAGTTGTAACAAAATCAGTCAAAGAAATCACACAAACAAAACACTTCACACTTTAATATAAAAAAGTCTCAGCAATTTCACTTTTCACTTCCTAGAGTTCATCATGTTCAGGTTCCTGCAAAAAAAAAACATGTATTAGTTTATATTGCAAATATACCTATTTGTCATATTTTGTTAGTCTTATTATTATTTTTTGTATTGTATTTGAGAAAATATGTTAAGAGTATTTTGGTAAGTACTAAAAATGATGACAGCAAATTTAATCAGTTTGGAAAAATCAATAATGTGGGTCTTACCATACACAAATAAGGCCCACTGACTTATTTACTTACTTCTACTGGAGGTGCTTTATCCTCATCTTCATCGTCTTCCATATAATCTTCTTCGTCGTCATCCTCGTTATCGCCGTCTTTCTTTTCACTTGCTGAAGCATCTCTTTCAGCCTTCTCCTGTTCCTCCTTCATTTTTTTCTCGCCATCTTGCTTAGCTTTTAAGTCGGATAACGCAGATTTCGCGTATTCGATATCATCAGTTATAAGAATGTCATCAAATATCGTACCCGACTTGACTTGCCACAAGTCTAAACCAATACCACATATTTCTGGGTGTTTATACAGATCAGGGTCAGAGGTGTAATCTGGATTATCGATTTCTGGATGGGTCCATGCACCTTTATAAGCTGGATTGTCAATCTGTTTGGGACTCCATTCACCTTTATATTCGGGATTATCAATCATTGGAGGCTCCCATTCGCCGTCCATTTCGTCGTCCCAATCATCAGGTTTAGTTGCGTCGGGATCTGCTATATGTTCTGGCTTGTCCCAATCATCAGGTTTCTTGTCATCAGGATCTGGGATAGTAGGGCGATCATCCCAGTCTTCTGGTTTCTTTGCTTCCGGGTCCTTGATCTTCTTCGCAGGCAAGAGATCCCAATCTGCTTCTAATTCACCACTCTCAACTTTTTCACCATCGATTTGTACTTCATATGTGTTATCTGATCTAATGATTAATGTATAAGCGTGAGTATATACGTCATCCTTGCAGCGGATATCTTTATTTATTAGAACATTTTTATCTTTGTAGTTGATGATAACATGAACTTTCTTAGTGCCGGGTCCACAAATATCAGGACCAAACATAAGTCTGTATGGGGACTCTCCGTGCATGTCTTCCTGATTTAACGAACAGTCGAACACTTTGACATACCCGCCGCCACAATCAATGTTTTGTTCATGTTTAACTGTGAACTGAATTACCAGGTCTTTATTTTCAGTCGAGAAAGGACTGAACTTCCTGCTTAAAGCGTAGAACCGTGCGTCTTGTGATGTTTGGATACCTAGAAACAACATTTTTGAAATCAATTTCCAATAGTGACCAAAAACGCACAAAAGAAACAGTAGGTAACAAAAAGCCCAAGTATTTTAGAACAATCACTAAATGCTATTGTTATACATTGCGGGCCGAGAACTGACTACATAGTTTTTGTTTTAAATGTTCTAATAGTTAGTCATCTTGAACATAACTGAAATAAATTCTAAGTTTAAACACAAAAGTCTCAATTACGGAACAAGAACAAAGGTTTTGTTGGTTGTTGCAGGTTTGATCGTGTAGTGTGGCACGTGATTGATAGCAAAGCGTGCCTTACAATTTCGCTTTTTTTTATATTGTGAATGAATAGACAAGCTCACCCAATACAGGTGTTTCATTTTCGACCCTTCACCACCCTCTCTTATTATTGGAGATAAGGGAGGTTTAAATTTGGCAATGTTGCAAAATTTTATGTTAGTTATGAACCCGAAGAGAAAATCGACCTGTGATATATGACGTTCCAGATCTTTTTTAAAAACGAAAAAAAATCTCATTTTTCTTTTTACCTCAGCCTTTATTGGGCCCTGCAGTCCATTCTCGGTCAAGTTTCTATCAGGATGGTATCCTGTAGCTATTGGTTCTTCTTGATATAACAAAATTGTAAATATGTTGTACTCGTTATTGTTGTATTTCGGTTCGATGAATAAAAAATACTTAAAATATCTCGTTTATCTTCATTGGTGTATTTTTCTATTACTAATGAACGATAAGTGAAATGCTTGGCAGTTTTAAACTTCATGATTACCTTATTTAACCTAAATGTATTCTTCGTCGATTAAAGTATAATATCAAAAACTTTTGCCAACATGTTATACCGTGCGAGCAACAAATCCCGAGAACCCGTCAATTTAGCAATTTTTTGTTTTGAGGTTGATTTTGTTAGTTTGCAGTATGGGTTGGCAATAATAATACCATTAGCGTGCATATTCAGGTTAGTAACACAAGCAGTATGACCAACTGATATAATTTAAGTTGGCGACATTTTCAGTCAGGTGGTTCTCAGGATTTGTACATGGTAGGATCACAAAGAAAAAAAAATTCTGACGGTGTCAAAATACAATATGGATGGCACCGATATGAAAGTTGATTGGCAGAAAAAACCGAATCGTCACATAAAACTTACGAGTACCTACACCATTAGATAGACGATCAAAAGTGACCTCAAGTGTTTTTAGGTTTTTTTTCCTGCAAGATTAAGTAAAGGTGCTAGAGCTAAAAGGAGAAAATGAGTTTCTAAAAAAAAAATCTGGAAAGTCACTTGTCACAGAACCATTTTCTCTTTGGGTTCACAACAAACACAAAATTTAGAAATTTTGCCAAATTCAAATCTAGCCTATATCTCCCACAATAAACAAGACTCCTATGCTGACGGTGAAAATTAATCACTTTGATGTAATGAAAGGTATTTCAATGATATTGTTATTCTATTTCATAAAAAAATTGAAATTTTATTAAATTAAAGCAAAGAATACTGCCCTTCTAAGAAAGAGAGCAGTAACTCCATTGCAAACACACATAACAAATTGCCTTTAAGCTTAGGACATGAGTATTATGACATTGAAGACACCTATTTTGAAAATTTACTCTTTATTTAAAGTGCCAAATACACAGACAATGCAATCTATCTCAATAATAGGAATGTTTTAGTAGGCTATATCAAGTTGCTTTGATAGATCCAGGTTATCAAATCCTTCTTATGTTAATAAATAAATTAAATTTAGGTATAATCAGTCGATGAAGTTAATATATTGGACATACATTACAAACACATAAATATATTCAGCGGTGGACTTTATAATACACATTGAACGTGTTTGATTAAGAGAACATAGAAAAGGCACAAAATTCACAGAATAAGTGACATGCTAACTCAGTTTGTTTAAATTTAGTCAATAGTTCAGTAGTTAAATGGCAAACGAAGCTATGTGTTCTGTTGTTAAAACGTGGATAGCTCTTTCTGCCATTTAGTTGCTGAATTGCTGTACAATAAGGATATTAAAAGAAAACACATAAAATATACTGAAATTGTCATGCAAGTTACCTTTATCTTCTGTATCATGGTAGAACTTCCCTGCTGTCAAGACAAATTTTCCGAATTCTTTGCCGGGATGTTTACTGTACACCCAATTTCTTTCCCAGGAGTCTAAAAAATTAAGTAAGAGTTACGCATTTTTCTAGAATATCTGCCGGTATAATGAGCCTTATTTTATTTCTGAAATTAATAACAATTTAATTCATATTACCATCTGCAAATTTTTCTTCTAAATATGCTTCTCCAGATGTACCATATATACATCCAATAAATAGAGTAATTAAGAACAAATAACTCCTCATGGTTAACGTGAAAAATTGAAGTCAACACACACTAACCGCCACGAGTACTACAATTCTGCCAAAATGTAAATGATGTATATAACAGCGTCCGCTGTGATGTACTAAAGAACGACATACGGTGTACACAGCTACCTTTAAATATAATATAGTTGAGAGAAAGAGATATGGGATTTGTTTGTCTGCACTCTAGGAAGGATAAGACAGATGGAATAATTTCATTGGCTGCAGTGGCAGAAGTATCGGCAGAGCTTAGACATTAGTACGGAGTAGATTTCACAGATACGTTGCTTTATTTTACTAAACCGGTAATGCATTGCTGTCGTAGCTTAGTTCATTCAGTGTACAGTTGGATACCGTTCATTGGTTGAGCATGTCAAGTATACAAAGGCGGGTAAACGCAATTTTTGATAGAATCGTTAGATTGACTCAAATGTGTTGTATATTGCATTTGAATAATACGTTTGGAATTTTAAAAGATAAGTGGATATAACTACATAACTGTAGTTTACGGTCAGATTGGGCTGTAGAAGTATCAGCAAATTGGCCGGGACAGCAGCAAAGATGCTATTACACTTATAAATATCATAAAAATGCATATATGGATGTACTTCAGTAGAATGAAATTATCCTATCATCGACTATTATGATCTTATTATTTGAAACATTTATTGACAATTATTAAGATCATAATACCTTAGATACGAACTTATACGTTTAACCATGATTTTAGTTATGCGTTTATACATACATGTACATATTCTCCTACGCCTGTCTGTTATGCCATGGTATAACAATTAAGTGTAGTTATGCCCGACGAACTAGTATTATTCTTTTTGATGGACAAACAGAATTGTTGACTATTTACACATATATAATACTATTATATATATATATATATATATATGTAAGGGTATTGTATAGATATATGATTATTTAGGTACGTCATCATTGATGATACGAACAAGTTTTGAGTATAATTGAAATAACATTAGAGTTAAAACTTTCTCGGACGTTGCGCAAGTGACGCGGCATGCGTCTTGTCACTTACCTACGTCCTGGAATATTATAAATCACATAATATTCTTGTTATATTAATAGTAGAAAATATAGTTGAAATTAACTTTCGTGTTAACAGAAATGAAACGCATTTTGGACATTTTACAGCACGTGAAAATTGCAAGAAATATTAAGAAGTTGGAGGGCATGAAACAATACATATACCACATTGATAAACCTACACATTTTAAGACAGAACACCGTAAATATAATAACAAATTAGAGAATACAGACGCAGATCATATTCTAGTTTAAATATTACCCAATTTTATTTAAAAAAATGTTCAAGTCAAAATAAATAAATTTTATCATAAAATACACTGGTAGAAATGGTTTCTCGTGTCAGGAAATTAGATTATCTTACAAAAATATTTTTACTTCAAGACCAAAAATATGTTTAATATAAGAAATTTTTTTTCTTATATTAAATTTTATTTACATCAAATATATATTCTTCTTGGGGTTAGAAAATCCAAAAATCCAAGACAGAAAGATGTTTTTTCGAAGTAAATCATTTAAAGTTTATAAAATATTCATCAGATATTACAATTAATAAAAAGCATTTACTAAGGAGGGTGCTTAGATCATATACATATATATAATCTAACTCACCAAAAGAGGGCTCTGCGTGCAATACTTTATATGATAGAGGGCTCTGAGTGTAAAATTCTAGAACTCTGCCATGAATGTTTCAAATTTAAATTATAATTCCTTTAGTTGTTAGTAGTTCATTTGGTTTTCACTTATTGTTTAATTATTATCGTTATTTTTATTATTATTATTGGGTATTTTGTCTGATAAGCAAAAAGGTTAATTTCAATGGTAAATATAAACTTTAGACGTTTAGAAATACGTTGGTCGAAACTTGCGAGTTTCTTGCGCAACTTGTGTGTTCACTTTCTGAACAGAATTATAGTTGGAAATAGAACTTGTTTTACTTAAAAATCTGCACAGCAGAATGCATACACTTTTTGACACATTTTGTGTATGACATTACGTAAAAAAAAACTTGTATAGAAGAATGAATAGAAACACGTTAAAAAAAAGAAACATATGATAGTATGCAAATGCAGTAGTAATTGACAATCCCAGTAATACACAGTATCGGGAAATCCACACCGCACAAATTAATTTAATAAAATTCGGTACATATGTTTCAAGAGCACGTCGACTCCGATTACCAACCAATTCCCGAAGTAATTCCCCAGGAATTCCCCAGTAACAAAAAGAGTTGTTATACACTATTGCGCACAATAAATATAAACATTTTGTTATGTATGACATATTGCATCCTGTCAAGTTGGAAATATATGAGATTTGGCGCGCTAGACTGTTTAGTTTTATTCTCAGACCGCCAGAGGGATTGGCACACAATTGTCACGTTAAGTGCCCCATTAATTAAGTGCATTATATGTAATGCATGCAAAAAGAAAGGTCGTACTAGTAAAGTCTGTTTACAAAAGAAATTTCTGGATACGAAGAATGTCCACGAAATTTGTAAAATAGTTATCTAAGTGCACATGTTGAATATAGGAATAAGTTTATGATAGATATTTCTGTGAATAAAAATGTATTCAAAATGGAGGTTGATAGCGGGTCAACAGTATCAGTAATGTGTTTAACTCAATTTGAGAAACTATTAAAAAACCTTAAATTGTTGGATACCAATATCAAATTAATTTCATACTGAACTTTAGGAAAGCATAGCTTCAGTTTTTCCAATTGCAAATAAACAAAGGGCAAAATGTATACGTACATCGCTTATATTCATTTATCTGTCAGCGCAAGAACAATCAGAAGACGGTTAAAGGAAGGTGGTAAAAGATGTGGAAGAGCCGCACGTGGTATTTATTTTACTGAACAACATGCTCAAAATCGGGTGGATTGTGCAATACAACATTTGTACTTTGACTGGACTAATGTGGTGTTTTGGGATGAAAAAAACATTTAGATGCAAACAAATTACTGAACAAAAGGTGTACCGATCTGAAAAGACAAGGTATGAAGAGGAATATGTTGTAAAAACAATAACCATAGGAAGAGTTACCGCTGTGTATCGGGCATGGTTCTGCAGTCATTTGACAACACACACACAAATTTGGAAACACTTCAGTCTCTTGGCTTTTTGTATTTATCTCCCATTTTTGTACCTATGTACTATACCACCCATTCCCAAATCTTTGTCCTCTGTACCAATCTGTACAGGTCCTTGGCTAGTTGGCCTATATATAGTCTTCTCGGTTCATTTTTGGTTTCCCATTGATTGCCTGTCTTCTAGGGTCTAAGGCCTTGCATTCACATAAAATGTGGTATGTAGTCTCTATTGCCCCTTCATACAGTCTACAGCTTGGGTCCTCAATATCAACCCCAACTTTATGCAGGTGTCCTTCCAGTGCGCAATATCCTGCCAGGAGACTTACTAATGTCCGAAGGTGATTCCTACTAAAATTTAGTAGTTCATCAGCCCTCTTTACTCATCAGCCCTCTTGGCCTGGTTGTATTTTGCCAGTATTCTTTGTGTTGTTCTCGGGCCCATTTTCGTATCTGCCCTCGTACTGTGTTTTTAGACATTCCCAGCGCAGGTTCTGGGCCCACGTATGAAGACGATGATCCTATTTCCGCTAGCTCATCGGCTTCTTCGTTGCCCAAGATTCCCGAATGCTCTCCGTGCTGAGATGATGATTTTTATCCCCATTAGAAAATCACTATCCCACTAGGAAAATACACCATTATTTATAATCACTTATCCTATGCTGGATTACTCAAGTTCTGCGGTAAATACTCCCAGGTCAGTTTTCCGGAGATTTCGATAAGTTTCAATTGTAGGTTTGAATTTCCCTATATTTAAATTGATGTGTCTGTGATCTGAGCAGCTCTCCTCATCAGACACATTCCAATTTGTGACGTTGCTCCTATATAAGTGCTCGGTAACGTTATGACTATTACTTCTTTCTTCTATTTGAATTTAGAAAAGTCGCCCTGCATTCAGTATGTCTAAATTGTGTGCCAAAACTGTGTTGGTGTTGGTACTTCCCCAGATAATGTGGTATGCGTTGGCATCGCAGTCGATGGTGAGTTGCGATCCGTTAGCTCTGGTACTCACCACCAGCTCCTCCACTTCCCGGGTTGGAGGTAGGCCAGGGTTATCATACGGTAGATATGCCTATCCGACAATCAAGTTCCTCGACAGATCCTTGTCACCTGACCTTATTTTCACTGCGACCAAGTCTCTGCAACAGAAATTTGTTAACGGCAGTATCTTTAGGCCATTTTTGGCCAATATATATGTTCTGGGTGTTTCAGAGGTTATACTATAAACAAGTTCACAACCGATGCCACTCAGATCCGTTACTTTGCCCCTGGTATACCTAGGGCTCTTGAATAATAGGAAGGTCGAAGTTCTCCATTGCCATAGCAATCGAGGCAGCCAATGCTCTCGAGGCTGCCAATGCTGAAGGTTCGCTCAGATTACTCTTATCTTAGCCATCAAGTTCTCTTAAAACATTGAAAGCAATCCTTCCGAGCTTGAAGTAAGCCCGGTACTGGTTTTTTTTGCCAAGACCTCAAATGAGGCTTCGTCAATGGAAAATGTCATGTATGTACTATTGTTCTCCACCGTTTTACTGAGCAGCAGCCAGCCTCCCACGCGCAAACCTGAATTTTGCTTCTCCAGACGTGTTCTAACTGACTCATTAGTTTCGTCTTTACCCGGTATCATGGTTAGCACCCTCGACCTCTTTGGAAAGTCCTTGGATTCAACCGTAGTCCGCGCTCTCCCAGAGATCCGTCAAGGTTGTTATGAGCCAGGTTTCCGTAGCTTCATTGTGGCAGGTCACCCATAGGACTCCTCCACCGAAGATGGTGTGACTTACGCCTCTCGCTATGGGTTTTCTCTTTTCCCCATCGTTAGTGATCTGACTTTTGTCTTCCACCGTAGCTGCTGCTATTTTCTGGCGCTTCTTTAGTTTCCTGAGCTGGGCACTAGACAGCGTTTCTTTTTGATGTTACTGCAGTCCGAGCTGTTGCACCCCTGCAGCAATGTTATATGTGCTACTGCTGTCTTGTCCTGCCGTAACCTGCAAAACCGTAATATCTATTTCCGGAGTCTCTATAGATGTATTTGACTCTGCATGGATGCAAAACTGGATACTCCGAGAGATCGCCCGGTATCTCGGACCGTTAGCTACACCTTGTACCGCCGATGCTATCCATCCTTTGGCACGGGTTGCGTAACACCGCCGGATTAGGGTACCTGTAACTCTAAGCAGGAAGTCTTTAACAAGTTATTTCTATCTGGGTTAGATGAGGCCCAGAGATGATACTCCTCCTTTTTCATCTTGGTTTAGATACTAATACATCATACAAATACAATGGCTAACCACATAAGCGAACCAAAATTGGTATTCTGGATTCTAGGTTATGGTTAAGGAGGCTGGCAGAAGCCACATGTCAGTCGTAATGGGTCCTTTGTGCGTCGCTTTTACGCCACATCCTCGAGGGCGAATTCGAGCAGTGCGGCAATCGAGGCGCCACCAATATTGCTCGCGTTGGATCAGCACTTCCCCAGCATAGAGCTCCTGCGTCTCGTCTTCAATGTAAGGCAGAAGGACTATCAGCCTGTGCTTATTTAGTAAGCAGTGGCCAGTCAACAGCCCCCCAACTTGACGAAGATTGTTGCGAGAAAGTAACAGGCAATATTTTGCTATCCTGGACGATAGCATGGGAATGGCTTTACGTGTCTGGCAGCGTACAGTTGCAGATTCCCATCTGCTGGTATTTCTCGGAGATTCATCCAAAGGGCGTCATCAATGTAGCCAATATTGTTTTCTATTCAGAAACATGGCGAAACTAGTTATAAATGAGTTCCCAATTACCTCTGTATGTTAACTTTGCTTGAAATTGCTTTATTACACAAGTACATACATAATTTTGTTTATTTGCATTCATAACAATACCTTCATATTATGTTGGAAGCACTTGGTCACACTTTTATCCAATTTATGTCACCAAAACGTGCACATTTGGTTACCTAAACATATTTTTTTATATACTTCATCTTTTGAACGTACGTGCAGGCTATTGGCAGAAATCTTCTTTTTTTGATTTATTAGACATTCAACGCCGATAAGATCACACGCTAACACGGATCTCAGCTGACTGGTAACTTAGTTACCGCTTTTTGGATTGCTCCATGAGTCCGCGACTGGGCGTTAGATGTTTCTGGTATTTTCCTTAAAGACATGTGCTAACGTTTGGTTAACGACACGGAGTATTGAACGAGCGACAGGTATTCCTCCGACGTGCACTGATGAGAACTAACATAAGTTAGTCCGAAACAGCTGTCTGTACGTGAGGAATGGCTGAAACTATACAATCAGACGTGTTGTCTGATCTCAGAGGTATATTTATATATTTTTAAATATATTTTGTATATAGTTTATTTAGATAACAATCGCTAATACGTCTAGCCTATAAGGTATTGGCCATTGGCTAATCTATATAAAAATTTATGTTAGCGATTTCAGCATTAGTAAACGCAAGCACTATAAAATAGTTATAACAACAAAGAAAAAAGAAGAAAAATGTGTTTGTCATATTGTTGAACAAGTAATTGCCAGAATTTCAAGTAGCACAAGTAACAAATATGTAGTTTCCTATTAATTTTGATAACTAGTGGCTTATGAATTGCATAGAATTCTAAAATTCGCCCTGTGCAACGTTTTAAACCCCGCCGAACTATTTATCGTAATATTTACTGCAATTTTTACCTACGCGTATATTAGTGCGAGAACGCGGTTTTCTTAGTTCATATGCATTCGAGGCTGATTGCATTTTCGCGGGCGTGACCTGTCCCTTTTCTTCGAATCTCTATGATTAAATTTTCGTCATCCGACGAAATTGGACCAACCGAGTCACGCGGTCGCATTCCAGCGAACGATACGGCACGACGCGTAAGATCGAGACTTGATTGCTTAAGGGTTGCATCCCCCTGCGCAGGAACGGTTGTCTTTCCCGCAATTAAGTGAAAGAATCTGATCGACTGGCGTCAAGTGACGTTTTTAAGACAAGTGTTCGTTCTAGTGCGTAGTGGCTGAAGGCCATTGAATGTGTGTGTGAAGAATCAGCAGAATTTGCAGTAGATACTGAAAATAAATGAATAGAACATTTCTTGATTTTCTTTTAATGAATTATGTACCATAAATTCGATTAACCTCTTAAGGGCTTATGCCGTATATATTTGTCATGTAAGAATTGGATATCCGCCTGTTGTGGCGCTTAAGAGGTTAATATAATGACCCATTACTGCTATATAAATTAATTATCCCTCTATTTTTAATAATTTTCAAAATGTGGCTCGATAACAATAAAAATATACGTATCACATCTTAAGTTCTAAAAGCCTGTATTAATCTGTTTATTTTTGTTATCATGCAGTTATCTCGTTTAGAAATACCAGGATTTAATACTTACATCAAAACATAATGTAAATGATAATGTGGAAATAATGAACATAGTTGTAATTGAATTGTTAGTTAGTGAGCTGGACCTATACAACAATTTCCGTTTTTGACGTTACAAAGTGAGTGTTTTTATATTACATATCTACTGTATATTATATTTTTGTCTATAAGCAGTACAGGGTATATTAATCATTTGGTTATAAGTTATTAGTTAACTACTAATTTGCACAAAAATCGGTAAGAATCACAGCTAATGACATAGAAAGCTTCTACCAACATATATTTAATTAGTCCAACACACATACCCATATTTCGATTTTTAACGATTTCCACGAAACAGTCAGGGAAAATTATTACATAGGGAAATTACATTAAGTGTAGTAAGTAGCAAACTAGGAGAAAACATGTATATACGTCACAAAAATTCGAGTTTTGAGTCAAGTGTAACGCAAATAAAGGAATATTATTACATGCATATTAGAATAGTTTTCTAGTTAAATGATTTTATATAAAGGAAATACTATTTATCATGATTCCAGGGAATTCCACATACTAACGCGAACTTCTTTCTTAATTGGTATTTAAAAAATCGAATATATTTGTAAGAAGTGATTAAAAGGTGGTTAGTTGAACTATTTTTGTATAAGGCTGTGTATTAAAAAGATAATAGAAATACCAGTTTTGTAGTAGTTCGTATGGTATGATACTTTAATAACAGTTTAAGGTAAATTGATATATACAGGATTATGGGTGTAATAATTAAATTTTTGCTGTTGACTCTAAGAATTATAAATATGTTATAGAAAAAGTATGCAGTATGCAATGCAAAATATCTATTATTTTGGATTGGACACAATTACACACATTGATTGACAGATGCGAAACAATTTAACGTTGATAGCGATGGAATCTGAGATTCATCATTACAAATTTGGTTGCATAAATTGGCACCAGGTTGATTTGCTATTATTAACTAACCTTACTCAATGTACTTAATTTATAAAAAAAATAGTTGGGCAAATCGCGAACTAGAAAAGTGTGCCTAGGCCGGTTTTAGAGGTAATAATAGGTGCCATATGAGTCAATACATTTTTTTAAAGAATAGTTTACAAACAAAATGATATTAGCTATAAAAAAAATTCTCTGCAGCAATACTGAACTGAACCAATTGTAAGCTTTGCTTTACCATTGAGTGACGATATAATTCTAGAAATTATTTAATTCTAATGTTTTGTTGTGGTGGTGAGGATTTATTCTTATAGTTTGGGTAAAGATTACAAGAGCATGGGTCAGTGTAGTAAACCTACCTCACCTCTACGCCGGGATAGTGCAGTGCTAAGAGGGCTAGGCTCCACGCGGTGTGCGATCCTTAGGATGTCCTTAGATCGGTCGCAGCGGAGTGATCGGTATCTCCCCCGGTATCCTTCGGTATTTAGGAGTCTTAATCAACACTGCTGCCTCTTACGGCGAGGGGATACAGTAACAGGCTATATAATTCACACACTTACGCAAGCCTAATATAGAGTGATACAATGGGCCACAAGACCTACGTGCTTAGTCTCTGCATTATTATGCAAGCAACAACATCAATAACTCCTCACCTCACAACAAATTGATTAATCGGGACACGTGTCAACCGCATGACCGAATCGGTCATCATACAGTTGACAATGAGAATCCACGTTGGGTGAGGAGTGATCCAATGATAATTACTGCATTATCACATTTAGCTTTTCTTTTAGTCAGTTCTTAAAAGCATTCCTTATTTTGCGAAATTTTCAAAATTTTTGAATGAGGTATTCTTTTAGAATCCATTTAAGAAAGTGTAGATCTGTACAAGTTGTTCCATGTAGGAACCCAAACCTGGGCTAAACATGAAGAATTGACCCCATCAGTGTGTCG
Source organism: Osmoderma eremita (assembly GCA_031763485.1). Lineage (NCBI taxonomy): Eukaryota > Metazoa > Arthropoda > Insecta > Coleoptera > Scarabaeidae > Osmoderma > Osmoderma eremita. The sequence continues at coordinate 757 of JARFOC010052861.1, read as the reverse complement.
TCACAAAACCTAGTTGGCATGGCAACGCGCCATGTTTTTTTTTTCCAAACACAACAAATTACTTCAAGTATAATCCTCTGATAATCATCATTCATCTGAAATTCATTGCTTAGTTCTTCATTGCTTAGCAAGTTGTAATTTTCCTGGTTTTCTAACAATGTAACTGTCTATTATGGCATAACATTACTACTAAAGATTATTAGGGGCACAGGTAAAGCAAATATGAAGAAACGCTCCTACAATACAGAAGTAAGTACAATCACTTTAGATAATTTGCAACAGCTGCACGTAAAATATATTGTTTCCAGATTAAACTCACTGAAAATAGTAATATTGCAAGTACATGACCAAAAGGGCTACATTAGGTCACCATAGGGCAACATTTGCATACCATGACATATCAGTCACTAATAAGACATGTCCGTACAATACCTCAAAGCCCAATTTAGTGCAATACAAACCATAGAAGAAATGTATCCAAGCAAGGAATACTGAGCAACTGATAGGAAGCTATGGGAACAAGAAATTGAACATTTTAAGGGTTTTTGATGAGGTCATTTGCAATTTGGGCAGCGCTTTTGGGTAGGGTTTCACAATTCATTCAACCTGTATTTTTAAAGATAGCAAGGACTGTGGGGCAGCACGATAAACACACTGTTCGCACAAGTATTAATTAATTAGGGACGACACGTGTTTCGGGAATACGTGGATTCCCATTATCAAGTCGAATACCGAATGGCTGCGGAAATCGCTTAAA
>JARFOC010052818.1:0-19929 GCA_031763485.1 Osmoderma eremita | reverse complement strand
CAAAAACCCGGAAATAAGAGTGATTGAACAGAGAGCGAAACGACACGTGTCTTATCTCTGCGAATGTTGGTACGGTTGGTACATAATGCTTTTGGATCACGGTTATGCTGTGTTGTGTGATCCAAAACATTATGTGCGTATATATTTACATTTTCATTAATGTTTATATGTATATGCATATAATATCATGGTAACACTGTACACTACACTAGATTTTACGAGATAGATAAGTTAGTGGATTAAGGAACGAGTATATTAAGCAAAAATTATTAACGCAAGTATTTGATTTTGAGCAAACATATGAAAAGGGTAAAATGTTCGAAGAAGCAGCAAGGAACCGTAATACATATCAGAGAGAGATATAACAGTGAATAAGTTACCTTCTCAGAAAAATAAAGTGGAGAACATCACGAATAGAGTACAAACAAGTAATAAAGAGAAAGGGTGCACAAGATGTGGAAAAATAGGACATTTAGCGAACATGTGTAGAAACAGAAAAACACTGGTAAAAGCCAGTGTATAAATGGTGCAACAGATAAGTGATAATGTAGATGATATTGAAAGCATGCATGAATTATTCTATATAACAGTAAATAAAGTAGACAAAGCAAAAAAAGGCAGATACTTACCAAATAGATTTAATTATTGATAATCAAACAATATGTTTTGAAATCGATACAGATATGGCTTTGATTATTATTGCTGACGACACATATAAGAGATATTTTTCAAATATTAGCTTAGTACCTTGTAATAAGTTACATCTAAATGCATATTGGCTCCAACAATCAATTCCATAGCTGGGAAAAAAATAAGTATCGTCATTGGCTGGAAAATTTAGAGATTGATTGGCAGCAGAAAAAACATATATTGGGAAAGAACTTTATGAGGAAATTACCCAGGATAGAAATAAAGTAATAAAAGAACTCAAGTCGAAATTTCCAAGTGTATTTGGACCAACAAGAGGAGAAATTGGAAATTCCAGGGAAATTTAACATCTAATGGGAATCCAACACCAGTATTCTGCAGCCAAGACTAATTCCGTATGCTGTTAAGCCGGCGGAACTGCAGCGATTGGTAAAGGAAGGAGTATTTAAACAAGTCAGGTATGGTTGACCAAGCGGGACTAAGCTAGAACCGTATTTTAAATAAATATAAGAATAGCACTACTACTGACGAAAATTGCTTCATTATTGGGAACAAAGTAATTATACCTTGTATGTACATCAGAAGTGCCAAAAGCAATTAACCGTAAGAAGTGCCATTATAGGTGCATTGCTGGAATCACCATACTAGCAAAAGCAATGAAAGGGGTACAGGCATTAAAGACGGATTGGAGTTTCTGCCTATCAGGCGTCATCAGCGTCTCTCCGAATGCTAAACCCACTTTCATTGCTTTTGCTAGTATGGTGATTCCAGCAGTAAACCATGCGCCTATAATAGCATTTTTACGCTTATATCTACCATGAACAGGTTTGACAATTATTGCACATGGGCCATGAAGGTATAGTTAAGATGAAAGAGCTACCACGGTCTTTTGTTTGCTGGCGAAATTTAGACAGTCAAATTGAAAAGTACGTTAAATCGTGTAATGCTTGTCAAATTAACGCCAGAAATACAACAAAATCGACTATAACACATTGGCCAGTTAGCCATCGCAAATGGGAACGAATTCATATCGATTTTGCAGAATGTTCATACCTGAATGCAACATAAAACCTTTTGATTATAATTGACCCATATTCAAAAATTATCACAATACCTTCAACTACATTTCACAAGACAATAGAAAACTTAGAACAGTTTTCGTAGCATATGGCTAACCAAAAATTATACTCTCTGGTAATGGAGTACAATTTATACCAACATAATTTAAAGAATTTACGTCACATAATGCAATTAAACGCATTTTAACACCGCCATATTATGCGGCAAGTAGCGGAGCAACAGAGCAAGCAGTACAAAATGTAAAAAGTGCGTTACGAAAAATGATTCCAGGAGACAAAGTATAACGCACCAAGACCATCAATACAACAATTAATCGATAACTTCCGATCTACTTGGTGTAGCACTCCTCAGGAGGAAACTACGGGTCGTAGCTCAGTAGAACAATGAGGAAACCCCGAACGTTACTTTCTACATTGAAACCAACCTTAACGGAAGTAGTCGAAAAAAGGAAACAGAAGAATGATGAAAACTTAAACATTCATAGAAAACCACTATCCACACTTTCCGAGAGAGATGAGATATGGGTGAAAGCAGAAGAGAAGCGGAAAAATGGATGCCAGGAATAATCATTAGACAAAAGGAGATTTCAATATTTATAGTAGATGTGGACCATAAGCGAGGATATGTGCATAAAGAACATTTAAGACATCGTCAGAAGCTATCAAACATTCCTAATATTCCCACAAACTTCGCTAACCAGTACCTAGTATTTCAGACGTTCCAAAGGAATTTCAGATACCACCCTTTGGAAACCAAAACGACAGAGGAAAAAATGAGACGACTTTGGAAGCTCCAGTAGCAGAAGTTCCTGCAGAAGCTTCCCAAATGGAGGAAAGTGAAGAAGCCCCTCTTATTAAATCAGACGTTTTAGAGCCACAACGATCAGGAAACTTTAATGTCATTATAACATTTGTATACACACCGTATGTGTAAATAAGGTGAAGGGAATGTGAGGTATTGATATATACATATAGAACACAGGGTGTAATGTCGAATCTTGTAATGGCTGCCACATATAGTGTATAATAAATAGTTAAACTCAAGTATCTCTCATTGCTATACCCACGCAACGTAGGGAACAACATATATTTTAATGTATCAATAATACAAGTTACGAAGAAAGCAATATCTAAACACTTTAGCAAAAAATCTAAGCGTTCTTGTATATGAATTAATGAATCTGAAGTAACTTTTTCAAATGTACAGAAGCAAGTTTTCCGTATCCAATTCAAATCAGATCGTAGGCGCATTAAACCTGGACTAAAAAATACCTGTTATGAACGAACATAATCTGTTTTGAACACAAATTGAGAAATTTCACAGCACATAAAAATAAAGTAAAACCACCCATAGTTTTGTGAATGTGATATTTATGAGATAAGATACATAATCTGCAAATACGGCATTGGATAGTAATTAATCGTCAAGGAAAGATTTTGTTATCATAATGGCATGTAATAGTCCAAGAGGAGGTCAATGCAATTCTTTCTTATCGATTTTACTACAGCTGCCATAGTTGACATGTATACATTCATAACAAGGTGATTGTATATCTTATCCAGAATAATGCTATTTTGAAAATTATGCGGAATACTTGAAGAGGTTATACCTAGGTCTAAATTCAGATTGACAAAAATGGCAATATGGTAGCAAAAGCAGTTAAAAGAATGTGCAATTTCATAGAATGTAATTTGTGTTATGTGAGTTGATGCTTGATAATAGCTCAAGCATTAACTCATATTGCAATAATACATCAACAACTTTGCGTCATAATTCCGTATTTTCAAACATTTCAAATAATGTTAAGCATACCATTAACCCTGAGATGAGAGATTAGAAAATACTTGGTATTCAACCACTTTTTTTGTAAAAAGATATTCTAAATTAAATCTTTTATATGTGAGTTGAGAAATACCACAGTATTTATTCTGTCTGTTTCATATTAAGTTATGTAATAATAACAGAAAGACGATTGAAGGAAAACGTATAAATCTAATTAAAGAAAAAACAAGGTTTTGCGTACCGATTGTAATATCTTCATCAGTCAAACGTTCGTGAGCTTGAACTGGCGAATATTGTCTCAAAGCCTCTTTAATTACACATTCCAAGTATGTCATACTTTGCATGTCCTTTATGGAAATCACCGGATTTGCATCATTTCCGAATATTAAAATAGATTCTTCAAATACTTTCGCTTGTATCTCAGGCGATTGGGCTATTTCATATAAAGCAAAAGCAACTGTCGATCCTGGTGTATCATGGCCCTACAGGTATAAGAAAAGTAATAAAATTGCAAATAGTATCAGTGCTATACTCACAGCAACTACGAAAGTGTCAAGATGATCCTGTACTTCACTCTCTGGTGTTCCTGCATCCAAAAATAAATCTAAGACTGTTTTCGTCAAACCATTATCTTCATTTTTTGCCGTTTTATTTACTCGTGCTTTCTTCCTAGTATCTAAAATATGCTGGGAAAACTTCTTTATAGTAGCAACACATTCCCTGGTAATTTTATATTCTCTCGTCAATTGAAAAAAAAAGTTCCACCTTTTTAGCCACGAATAAGCGCGATTCATAAATATGCTAAGATACTTAGACCTAGCATCCAGGTAGCCGTTATCGGAAGTTTCCTGATAATTTGTTCTCATGTTTGCAATGACTTCTGTTATCAAGAAAAAAAACAAAGAAATTGCAAATATTTAGATGGAAGATATATATAGAAAAATATTGTTTCGTAAACCTACACAGATAGCTTGAAACATTATGCTTACCACATATTACATCCAAAACGTATAAATCAACGAATTTTGGCAAATCGATGTTGGATATATCGCATTGTTTCTTTAAAATCTGTATCATCTTTTTTCCATGGTACTCGAAAGCTGGAATAAAACTCTCCAATATTTTCGGCTGAAATGCTGAGTTTGCGAGTTTTCTGCAGCGCTTCCACGTATCTACTACAATATGAGAACATTATTCGACTCTTGATAAAAATGAAGAATATATTCAAATAATTTATTCGTATAAACCGGTTCGCAATCCTTGAATAAATATCTTATATATATACACCAAAATTACCTCAAGTGACTGTCTAATCGTATGATAAGGCAACAAAATTTTTAATGCAAAGGTTTGTTACTGTGCTCTGCTTTCACTTTAATTCTCCGTTACAGTGCCGGATAGGTGTCATAAGAGGATAAACTTCTTATGAGAAGAAAAATTATCCCGTACAAAAGCTTTTATTGTTCTAAAGTCGAGAACTAGCACTAAATCTTTGAAATAAAGTGTTAACTTTCGTTTGTAATTTTTGGCAACTGCATTTTTTGACATAGGAGCCAAGCAAGAGCAATGAAAGTGGTACAAGCATTAAAGACAGACTGGAGTTTCTTCCTCCCAATCTTTCATTGTTTTGCTTACTATGTTTCTCAAAATGTTAGCCGTAATGTTATCTCAATATCTAGTTGCATTGACTGCAATGCTTTTCACAATGTGGTTTGTGAAATACTATTGCTTAAAGGCAGATTCGATAGACATGTTCTTAAGAAGGTATCGAGATCAAGTCGAGTAAAAAGGAAGGTTACAATTTTAATTGGAGTCAAGCTTTTTATTATGACTTCATTAATCTGGAATATATAGCTAGTACAATCCACTATCCTGTAAATACGCACAGTGTACTTTTTTTGAGCACCTTTAATGATTTAATCCAATCCTGCAAATTTCGTATGTCTATGCAGAGTTTTTCTAACACTTTATCTTTATAAATTGTTCCAACAAAAAGTTTTAAAAATGATTTGTGTGCATTTTTTAAATTTTGAAGTTACAAAACTGCTTGCCCAATCAAAATATTTTTGATTTGGATCCTTTTACGAGGAGAGATTAAAATGAAATCTACCTAACCATAAAATAAAGGCGATGTCACCATTTTTACTATTAACGTGCTGCCACTTGTTAACGAGTACCGCCAAGTGTGTAAATCAAATAATTTTTGTGGTGTTTTGTGTAGCAGTAAAGGAGCGAAAATGAGTAACATAATGCTAGACCATAGAACGGTGATGAAATTTTTGACAAAAGACGGCAGTCAACCCAAAATTCTTCATCATATTTTCAAATAGAATTCTGGTTAAAGCAGTTTCAAAAGGGTAAAGAATCCATCGAGGTGACCTGAAAAGTCGACGACCTGTAGAGACAAAGGCTCGCTACCAAGACCTTTTTTCCCAAAATTGTAACAGGAGATGAAACGTTGCTGTTACATTGTAAGTATTCAACAAAACGAAATAATTTGTGTGGAGCCATCTTATAAGAGAAATTGGACACTGTATCCATATCTTGCAACTTAACATTGAAGGTTTATCTCGAGACAAATGCGAACATCTGCGCAGAATAGCCGCAGATATAACGTTGATATCATATCACTGCAAGAAAACCACTTGTTAAATGACACCCAGCTCCAAGCCCGAGCGAAGGTGCCAGGCTATAAAGTAGTGGCAAATATTAACTCAGATATCCATGGATCTATAATGTACCTCCGGCAAGAGATTGACAATTATAAAATCATTACTAGCGCTCAACAGAATAATACTGAAATTATAACTATCGAGATTTCAGGAACGACAATATCAACCGTCTACAAACCTCCCAATATTGGATGGCCAAATCCCCCACTTCCAACCTTAAACCACCCAGGAGTATATTTTTGGGAGACTTAAACTGCCACCATGTTAACTGGGGATACTCAACAATGACGAGAACGGAGAGAATCTACCAAACTGGATGGATAGGCTGGATCTCCACCAGGTCTTTGATGCTAAGGATGTGAAAACCCTTCATTCAGCACAATCGCAGAGCGACACAAACTCCGATCGGTGTTTTTTTTACAACTAATTCATCGCAAGTCCCCCCACCTCATACAAAGAAGGTCCTACGAAGTTTCCCACGAAGCCAACACCGGCCAATTGTTATCAATATCGGAAGTCAGCTACCCTTGATAGAATATACACCTACACCAAGATGGAACTTCCGATGGACAGACTGGGCCTTATCTTCTAAAGAAGTTGACTCACACCTACGGTGGATCCCACCAAAATCAGAAAACTATGGAAGGTTTGTTGGCATACTGATTGGAAGCGCTAAGCGCAACCTACCCCGCGGATATAGAAAAATAAACCTCCAGCCGAAAGGGATTGGCTCTCCTACGACGACTAGGAGCCGCCACACCCATACTCATCAGAAAACCTGAAGTGCTGCAATGAAATTTTAGACAGCCATACGATACATAAAAAAAACGGGGCATATACAAATTTAATATTTTAAAAAAATCGGCATTGTCAATTTTACTGTGAATAATTTTATTAAGTAACACAATGTAATAAGGTAAGGTAATTCTCATTGGACTCAAGAAGCTTCCAGTCAACGCCGAAGCAATTTAGCAAGTTCGTTAATATCTAATGTAACGTTTCCAGAAAGATATATTGGGCGACGCAGACCAATTGAATGGCTAGCACGTTTCCCGGATTTAAATCCTTTAGATTTTGATTTATAGCATTATTTAAAATCAAGAGTCAATAGAGAACTTGCGGCGTTTACACACCTGTGCCACCCACTTGGTGCAGAACAATTCTAACTTCTAACATTAAATTCCGTTAATAAATTTAGATTACTCTTGCTTTTGTTCTAAGAGATCTATGGTTGAGAATTAGATTTAATTTTTTTGCCGTAGTGTGTAATTTTCTTGAAAGAATTGTTGTGTACCAAATTTATCCATCGTTTAAGCGGTAATGAGGTATATGCAAAACAGTGAAGGTTATCATTTAAAAAAATGAAGAAAAAAAAGATCATTGTTCAAACAGTAATGACATTAGTTATAGGTAAATTCTAAATTTAAACGTTGTCATGCTCCACCAAGATAGGAAGCGCAACTACTATAAATTTTGTTCCATACTTCAGTATCACGCTGTATATCTCTGCGATGGAAAAAAAATAAATGCAATCCCGGCTAGGATAACTTAGGAGTATACATACACTTAACGTAAACATTTTGCTGTTTGGGGGCCGGAAATGTACCGATCGACAACACTCTTGTCTAACTAACTGCCTTGAATCATTTGTACAAACATGACCGTCAAATACTTGTGGTATCTGTTTGTAAAGATGTCTAGTAAATACAATCTGAACATGAACCGATATGTTGTGTTATCTCTATAAATACATATGTATGTAGATTGAGACGCAAAATATTTATTATTTTTGCAATATATTATCGAAAATATGGAGATTCCAGTCAACATATTTTTGCACCATAAAGAAATATAATCATGATCATTAGCATTATTATTTCGCTTGCTGAATAAACAAAACTGAACTGAAGGTCCGACCAGATTTTAATTGCAAATCATTTCATGCTTGTGTACACCGACATATAATTGATGGTAAAAATTATATACAATTCCAATGAAAATGAAATGAAAATAAAATAGACTACTAATCATAAAAATTCGTGATATTTTTCGTAGAAAAGATAGTCAACGATAAAACCCAAAGTATACATACCTTGCAAATCCTATAGAGAATATAGTACAGGGTTAGCAGGGTTAGTAGAAGTTAGCTAGCATATACATATACCATTAGCAATTACATAACCGTAAAGATTCGGGGCGACACGTGTTTCGGGAATCCACGCATTCCACGAGGAGTAATCCGAACAGTGTGTTTACATAGCCGTAGTTTAATTATCTTTCTCATACACAAAAAGCTGCTTGTAAAACCTTTGATCACTTAATTATGCTTTTTACATAACGCAATACAGTTTTCGAGTAGGCTCAACATTAAGGTTGCGTGAAATATCTAATTAGGATAATCGAATGGTAGTTACCAATTTTCTTTGGTTGACGAGTACAACAAACGTAAACACACATTGCGGCTACGTTAGATCTATTCCCAAATCATTCTGTAGCATGAGTAATGCGACCTCCCAAGATTTTCTCTAACTTTTGATTATATTTCTGCTTATTTTATTCGGTACAACACATAAACAACATACAACAACGAGAATGGAACACATCTACTTTCTGGAGATATGTTGAGAGAATTATTTTGTAGTGCACGAATTAACCTGTGAGGAAAGTCTATTAAAGAGGAGCCATATACCCCAACTTATTTGGGGAAAACAAATACTATTAATAGGATAATTTAAATTAAAATAACATCAATTAATTTTTTAATTTATTTCCCAAATATAATACAGACTTTCAAGTTGCCTTTGTTTACGTCAATGATTATTAACCATACAATCCGGAATTCTTCCACCGGGAATCAAACTTTTCGCGTGAGTGCAATGCATGAATTCAAAAATATAATCTATAAAATCATGTAAAAGAATACGAAAAAGCAGGTGCAAAAATGGAAGTCAAGAAAGTGCTAATGGCATATCCCATGGGTGTAGAATTTCAGGTATTTTTAACCGAACATGAAATTAAGGAAGTGTGTCAGTTCCTAAATAAATAGGATACTCCAGAAATATTTTCTAATAATATAAAAAAAATACTAGTATTATCTCCTGCATTTGTTCGCCTTACACTTGTTGTTTGTATCCTAATGCAGAGGCTTAACACTGCGGCCTTGAGGCCTATTGTATCACTCTACATTAAGTTTGTGTACCTGTGTATCGTGTGTGTGTGTGAAGTGTATGCCTTGTTACTACCTCTTCTCGCCGTAGAGGGTAGCAGTGTTGCGTCTTACACCTACAACAAAACCTTTTTGCTAGTTGTCGTGTTGAGGTTATATTTATGCTTGCAGCCGTAAACACCACATATTACTCCATCGCTCATTCGTTTGTACCAATCGTGATTTATTTAACGAGGATTATGTTTGACTAAATCCTGATGACATATGATGGCACGAACGAAAGCAGCTTCAGTCTCACCGGCCCTGCATATTAGTTCAAGCCATTATTTTTGTTTCATAGAGAGCGCCTGTTTACGTTTGGTGTATATCACACACGTTGGTTGTGTTTAAATTCCGTTGAAAGGTTTTATATGGAAACCTGGAGCCACTGTACTCCTGTTTTATGTCATTTTAAAATCAGACGAAGATTTCTAATGCGCGAAACCGGATAGAGTATTATATATTCAATATGTAGGTTGACAAGTCGGCAGATAGATGTCGCCGTTGAATATAATTAATATTTTTGAAACACTACCTTTACATAAAAGAAAAATCCTGTAGCCACCTTATAGCACATAATTAGCTTAAGTGAGCTTCGAGCCTTTATTTTCTAGCTTAGAAAACTTCCTTCAAATAAGGTAAGAATTATTAAACACCTTTAAGGAGAAGCAAGCAAACTTACTATCACAAAATACTCTCTGCCTTATGCATAATTTAGAACAAACACTTTGCCTAAAAGCCACATATTTATCCAAATAAATAAAATGGTCATGCACGGGAAAACTGTCACAGCGCACTATCTACGCCTAAGTACCCAGCATAAAATCTGTAGATATAAGCAGTGACAGATTACAGGAAGGTAAATAATAATAAGTGTGTTAACTTGTACTTCTTTAATAGTATATTAAACGAGGGTTATAAGGCGTGTCGCACGAGTCCAAGTTTAGCACCCGACGACCGAAGTGAGGAGAGTACTAATGCCATAAGACACTTAAAGCACGGTGTCTTATGGCACGAGTTCTATATGTTATGTTTGGAATCTGTAAGATTGTTTAAGCGTTAAATATTTTTGTGCAATTATAGTACCTATTCATTATGTAGTTCCTAAATATTGCTAGATCTATTCCATGGAAAGCCATAAATTTTAAAGTTAATGTAACCCCGGTTAACGATGTCATCAGAGAAAAAATTACACGATCTTGCGATAGAGTGGCGTGAAAATAATCTATCCTAAAATAAATTTTATATATATTCCCCAAACAGCCTCATTGCTGCATTCTTTTGACTGAAACCATATGATATCCAATGAAACACATTCTTGGCTTTTGATGATGTGATGCAGTTCTGTATTAAGAATGACACGTAAATTCAAAGAAAGGTCGAACTATACGCTTGACTGTCAGTCAAGGCCAGCATCTACTTTTTTTGGAGAAATATCGCGCAATACGTGCCGGTTGATATCCACACAAGGCAAGCAAAGTTTCGTCGGTAAAACGTATTTTTTAAATATTTCATTATTACAGGGTTCTGTAACTCACAGTTCCTGCTACACATGCTGATTTCATCAATTTATACAGATACGGATTTTTATAATTGAAATGATAACTTGTTTTCGTGACAGTTATGGTTGCTTGCCTGTTATAGCATAAATAAAAACATCGTGTTCTTCATTTTCTGGCGATTTGCCCTTTTTGTGTTTGAGCACCTACAACTACAATCTCAGAAATTAATAATTATTTAGCTCACCACAGTTTTTAAATACAATTTGTAAATGCAATAAGCCAAGAGGCTGATGTGGTTTCTAGTAGAACGATCGATATGATAAGGCTCGCTAACTTTTTTAGCCGGAGAGAAGATATTAGTAATGAACTAAAAAAAAAATTGATCGTTAATAAGCTTAAACTAAACTAATAATGATTGCTGTTCCAAAAATATCGACATTCTAAACAGAGAAAAACCAATCCCAGTGGAATATTAATTAAATAGTGTTATATAACCATATTGCCGATGTTTTGTTTAAATCTCAAACCACTTGATGAACACATGATTAGTCATAATTAATATATTAAATTTACTCAGCCCGTAGGTTTATTAGTATCTTTTCTTACTATAAAATAATTATTACTACGATAACGAAAATTATTTTCTTAAATACACTTTATTATTGTAACATATAATAACACAAATACACAACCCTACAAAAGAGGCTTCGAAGAACGTCGTGGAACCCTAAATTAAGAAATCAAGACATATTTCGAATATCTATAACCAAGAAAATTGAGTTTTGGACAGTTAAACATCATGAGTTTCGACACCATATCGCGACCAGATTGTAAAATTTTCGGGGATAGTTAGGCTAAAGCCTAAGGGTTAACCTTCAAATGATAAGCAATTTGGATCTTGATGTTTAAGAGTGTCGTAAAAACAATTTTTTTAAAATAAAAGGTGGACAAAACGATTTTTTACATAAGTTTGAAGATATCTCAAAATCGGTTACATTTAGGTATAGGAAAACCTTAAGATTTTGTATTTAGAATAACGTTTGTAATCAGAATTTGCAATAAAAATTATAACATTCCATTCAAAGTAAGAAAGTTAATGGCGACTTCCGGTCAACCGAAAGTGATGCAAAAGTGAAAATAATTTACTCTGAAAGATCATTTTGGCCTCGGGCAGTCTACTTATTTTCATATTTTTTGTGTATTTCCTTCCCTAGAATATAAACTCTACTGGGAATATAAAAACTGCTATTATTTTTTGTAGTCCAAATATAATCGCTTTTCCCTTGAAGCAAATTACTTGGCAAACTTTACTCAGTTTCAATCATTAATTTGCAACATCAATATGCGTTTATTAGTTAATTTACACGTTATACAGATTCCATAGTCTTTTGAGAAATAATATTTAAAACAGTCAATTAATTTTAGGTGAATTGCATTTGCCCAAAATTTGAGAAAATTGATCAATCAAAGTATATATGTGTATATATTTATAATTTCCCTATATTAAACCCACAAAAACATTTTGTATGTAATTGTGTACTTACCATCGCTTGTAGGAAGCGACCTTCCCAGGAATGGTTTCAAACCTTCATAAAGGCTTGATTTACCCAGGTGGGCATTAGTAGAGACAATTCTCTCGATAAATTTGGGATGCGCTACCACAACCAAAGGTTTCCAGGGATTAGACCACAAGACAACCAGTGACCCATACTTTTTATTCAACTGATTAATATCATCGAATATATCTGCAAAAATATAGCAAAATTTATGAAATCTAGCCAATAAGATCTACACATTACGTAAGTATTTACCTTCGATATTCCGGGTAAATTGAAACACATTTCCCCAAAAAATATTGGAAGGCGGACCCGAGAGTTTATTCAAAGCTCTGTATTGAATTTTTCGCGCGTATAGAGAACGAAAAAGTGGTAATAAAATAAGTAGTGCACAGAGGAAGATTAGATACATGTTTGCAGTTGAAGCGCTTCGATAAGAATGCAACATGGGCGAAACGATATTTATCCTAATACCAAAATTGGTTTGCAAATGATGACAGTTTAGATGCATTAGCGCATTCCCCACTGCCACAGACATAAGAGTATAAACACAAGCTTATATATTGCACAGAAAATTATTAACGCTTTCGAAGCATAACATCTGAAAGTGCGGATAGCATTCATAAATAGTGTCAAGCTTTGTTTGCAACCAGAAGGAAGGCAGTTTGAACATTTGTTAACCTACGTTTTGCTTTCATTCATTATAATACCACTACAAATTAAATTAAGCACTACATAATATTTTATCAATCTCGTTAGTTTTGCATTACTTTTAATAATAATAATATTTATTAGTAGGTACTCTTTTTCTCTGCAATGAAAGAAGCTTGGTCAGCTTTTACTTTATATTAAGACACTTAAAATTTATTTTAAAACTAGCGGTCCCCGACCACGTGTTGCTATAGCCCAGTCTGGTTAAACTGAAAAAAAGAATATGTTTTTATCAGTCACAGATGTGATATCTATATTTAAGAACACGCGCTCATTCCAGCGCGACATTGTGTCATCAAGCTGATATAACAATCGAACTCAACCGCTATAACAGTAAATTAAACCACATGTGCAATTGTGCTACATTCTGTCATTAACGTTTTTGAGGTTAGCGCTATAGAAAAGTCGTTTTTCAAACATTGCAATATATTTATTCAAATAATACTTTTGTATAATAATAACTTCATCAAAATGAATAATATTTAAATATTAATCGTGAAGGAAAGTGACCTAAATGTAAATGTTTTCTTGAACAATTTTACGGTTTTGAGTTGCTTTAAATCAAAATAAAACAAAAATCTTAGCAATGCAGTTACGGTTTAAAGTGCCCCATGACATTCATATATTTTTACAGTTGAGATAATTTTTTTATAAAGACATAATACGTGTTATTCGACTCTATGTAAGGTTTTATTGCAATAAGGAAATGTATTTTTTCAAGCAATTTGCATACACAAAGACGTTCTTATATATTATATAGCTACTCTCCGTGTTTATAAATGTTATTATGGTATACTTCCCACTCTTTACATAGTGCACAGTGAGGTCGTATTTAAGCTACCTTATGTAATTGTGCCATGAGAATGACAAGCGGCAAACTAATAACAGAAGTGAAAATTGAATGAGTGGCAATATCGTGCGGAATAGATATTTCCCGTAGAATAAAATTCCTCAATCCGATAGCGACAGGACAGTTTACATATTTTGGTATTTTCATCTCTTTCCCAAAAGTAGTACAGTGCACTCTCTCTTATCGGTCTTGGATGGAACCGGGTTACCATCGGATAATGAAAAAAGTCGGTTAACAGAAAGCTAACTCATTTATTTTGTATTTGAAAGACACGTAGTGGTGCAACTCGGTTTGCACTGTATCAATAAATAAAATGCACACAAGAACTAGGTTATGTAGTTTATTGTATATAGGAATATAATATATGTTTTATGTAATACAATAAATAGATTAGTAAAAATAAATAAAATATATACGGCAGTGTACATTTTACTGAACAAAAAACCAACGTAAAAGCACTCTAATTTACACTGTACACTCGTAACCCTCGGATTTATGAGAAAAAGTCGGTCTTTTGCTTTATGTTGCTTTGACGTTTGTTAGCTGCATCATCTCTCCATCTTTTCAAAGTCAGTACATCGACAGGCGTTGAAGTAGGCTATTGTTCAGCACATTGGAGTATCTTTCCCAGCTGCGTGAGAAACTTTTCCTTCTTGATCAACGTCGGATTCATCCATACTTTCATGATCCTCATTATTACTCATTACTGCATCAGCAATCTCATTACCCGCGATTTCTTTCTCCACATTTTCATCTTCATTTAACCATTCGGCTATCTCTTGCTCTTCAACAGCTTCGCAACCTGGTAATTGTCTTACTGAAGGCAAAAGTTCATTTTGTGCGGGGCTGGACGTAATATCATCTGAAATAACCGTTGGCAACATTTTTCGCCAAGAATTTTGCAGAGGAATTTCAGAAATTGTATTACATTCATCTGCTAGCATGTAAATAACGTCCTTCATACTAAGTTTTCTTAAAGCTTGTATTGTATCAGTATTATCATCATCCATATTTTTCAAAATTAAAATTAATAATTTTTTCTTGCCGCGTTTTTCTTGTCTTTATTGCCGCGATAACACCCTGATCGATCGGTTGTATAATCGATGTAACATTGGGTGGCACGAACATAGCCTTAATTTCATTGTGTTTGAGTCATTCACTTGATGGATGGCTAGGAGCATTATCTAATACGAGAATAGCCATTTCTGGAAGATTTCTGGATTTTAGAAATGTTCTCACCTTCGGAACAAATTCATTATCAAACCATTCTTGAAATAAAAAGGAATTCATCCAAGCTGATTTTGTGCGCGATAATAAACGTGTAGAAATGGAGGATTTATATTTTGAAGTCTCTGGGTTTTACAGATTTTCCTAAGACAAAAAAGCGGAAGCAATGTTTCGGGAACACATAAGTTCCTGAAGCATTGCAGCAAACAGCAATGGTAATTCTGTCTTTAGATAACTTATCAACTGGCGCATTTAGTCGAGCAAAAGTTTGCCGCGGAAGCACTTCATAATTCAGCCCCGTTTCGTCGATATTATGAATCTGATCAGACACCATGTTTTGATCAGTAATGGTTTTTGTAAATGAATTTGAAAAATTAATAGCAGCGCGTGGATCAGCCGATAACTTTTCTCAGCAAATCGATAAAATATGCACACCGTGTCGTTTTCTTTCCATTTGGTTAACCACTCGTCACTTGCCGAAAAATTCTCATCACCATTAAGCGACCTATGTGAATGTAAGGCTTTTTCTTGAATTCCTGGACTACTGAAAGGCACACCTTTGTGTCGCTGTTGATCAAACCATAGCCATAGAGCATTATCCAGTGTTTTCAAATTTGGTTTCTTCAGTGTAAATCGAGACGTTAAAACTGTAGGGGTTTCATTTGATACACTGGAACAGTAAGATTTTATGTTAACTATTTCTTTTCCAGTATTTTACAGTGGTTTTCCCGGCCCAAAGATCATCCCCTTCTCTAAGTGGTCCAATGAATCCAACTTTTTCTTTTATTGGCAATGTTTATATAAATTATATTTAATACAATACACACAGATCTTCACGGTGTTTAACGTAAAACTAAGGTTATTAAACCTAATAGCAGACATATGATTTATTATTAGTCATTTCGGAACTTTCGTTGTTACCTGCTGTGTATAAAAATATTGTTTACAATATCACTAAAAATTTACACTTATCCTTGACACAGTAAAATATTTATAGGCCTCTCGAACGGTTTCTTTCATTCAATACAATATACCTTACATCAAAGAAATTGCAGTTATCAGTAGAGTCAAAGAAATATTTTTTTAAACAAAGAAATGCCTATTTATTATTTGTATATGTATAAAAATAAAAACATACAGGGTATTTATGTATATGCATTAATATTATATACTCTAAAAACCTTTCTCAAAAAAATAAGTAATTTGAGAAGTAGGTATTACTAGTGTAGGTACGCATGCTTAATTTTTCTACCATTTTAAGTGAAACAGTCGAAATAGAATGGTCGGTTAAGAGGGAGTCCACTGTAGGTACCTATAAGTATTATTACCGAAACAAAACTTCCCACACTACTCTATTAAAGTGTTAACACTAGTTTGTTGGGTATACATAAATAGAGGTATTTAAATTTTCAAGGTAGACGGCTATTTAGGTATATTTAGAGTATGTTAGGAAAATACGCACTAATGCTCCTCTTGTTTGGCAAAGTTATAACGGCGTACTAAACTATTTAACAGTTTCTTTATATTCATAACCGATAATGTACATATAAAAATAAATTAAATTATTTCTATAAACATTCAAAGATGATTGTTGAAACAATTCTACCATACTGCTAACTAACTATCTGTTCTGTAACTAAATGGAGGTCTTGAAATGGACAGTTATATTTTCTTAATAATCTGTCCATTAATAATAATAATAACTTAGTTACCCACTTGAAGTGGGTACATAAAGTACGTGACAATACAGAAATTCGAAAACAAATGTAAATCAATTGACAATTACGGTGACTATAATATAAATACATATTCAAAAAGCATGTTGGCATTTCTAGAGGAATGACCAAGGCGTGGCTCTGTTTAAGAAGTTGGTCCTTGAAATAGGGAGTGCAAATGTTAGAGAATGTTTGATAATAAAAAGTCGCGGTCTAGCTTATTGTTAAGAGAATGAAGAAGATACCAGTTGCTAAATACTGGACTAGACTATCTTTAGATCATCTAAATACAGCTGACTTCCCCTTCGATAATCGACGCTTGACATGATTAGTAGATATCTGATTGAGTGTTGACGATGCATTTGGGAGAATAAATCTAGGAATGCATTCGGCGGGATAAGCGATGAGCTGGAGATTCTCTGGGTAAGCTGGACGAGGCTGATCCTCGCGCCATACCTTTTTGATGTTGAAAACAGCTTTCCATGCAACGACCAGTACTTGAAATATGTAAACGTATTACTGATGAATGATTATTTATGGCCACCATTGTATTTCGATAAATTTTATAAACATTTTAGTTTAATAATTAAAATGCCATAAATTTCGAGATATCAACAAATACAGAAAAACAGAATAAAAAACAACGCAATATATTCGAAAATAACTAAGAAAAATATCCCGCGGTAATAAAATCTCAGACAGACAATAACCGTAATTATTTCTATCCAGATATTTATCATTGCTAATTTTTTATAAGGAAACTGGCGGCAAAAACAAAACGGCATTTATGTTTGTTAAATGTATTTTTATATTTGGGAACTGTACACATCCTTGGGACCTTTCAAGACTTTTACGATGGTGATAACCTATTATATTGAAACACAAAATCATAATTTTTTCAATAATAATCTGATATATCTGATACATGACAACTATCAAGTCAGGTCTCTGTAATAATGACATTACAAAAAAAAACCCTATAAAATTGAATAAAACATTAATGGATAATCCCCAAAGAATATGCCACTTTTTATTTGAAAATTACGCTGTATAATAGAAAAAATATAGTGCGTATAATAATATAACCTATACGATATGCAAATGTTTCCACGAGTATTTATGAAAAAGAAGGTATATCGCCAAAATAATATGCAATGTCCAGATGTACGTATGTACTGGTAGTAAGAAATTTCAACAGGAAGTTCAAAATGTCACCCAATTAAAATGATCTAGATTCGCATATTAATGTAATTCAAACATTCTTTTAATCAGTGTTAACTGTTGTCTCTACAATCTTGGTTTCTACTTACACCATGGGACATGACAATATACCCAGTCTTTATGCAATTTCGCGCAAGTGTAATTGTACCTCTGCAGTATCTCTTAAATTTAGCCCTATCCACATCCCGGTTTCCAGACTGCCGCAAAATAACTATATTCACTTCAGTGCATAAGAAGAAACCTACCTCCCATATATTGCGGTGAATGAATAAATCGTTCATCTCTGTGATTAATGCGTGTGCTTCCCCAATCTATATGGTGAGAATTAGAGGCGCAGCCCACAATCAGATGAATGTTGTTCCTTTTGCTGTAGGCGATAAGTTCTCACACAACGGCTTGAAGCAGCTGTTTCCCTTGCGTATCTCCCCAGAATATCACTGCCAACTCTCCCTTCTCCGTGCAGAAACCTGAAAGCGTAAACATATTAATGTTGTTCCTGATGATTGAATAGGAACTGGGCTTATCGCTCATTACCAAACCTCTACCAGGAACTCCTCCAAGGAGTCTCCTGGGGAATCTTTTTGCAAGGATTGCTGTTGCTGTTCTTGCAGGTTGCAAATTATTCGTGGGCCTTACCTGCACCATTACACTGGTTTAGCTTGACCGCTGGAATCTACCTCCGAGGAGGGAACCCTGTGTGCCCGCTTCTTCTTCGTCATTCTGCGCCTCGCACCATTAGCAGGGACTAACGTGTCCTGAAGGGCTAGTCTCCCGCCGGAGGATGCGATAACTCCAGCGGAAACTCTAGGCCCGGTTTTGACGGCAGGAGGCGGGTTATCAGAGAAACCAGGCGGCGAAGGAGTCTTACTTTCCCCAGTGCTGGTTTTTGGAGTGAGGATATTCTCACTCTCCATAATTTCCTCTGTTGTCAGAGGATCGGGGTTTTTCTTCCCCATCGTAAGGATTTGGGGATTTTAAAGGAATACCCTTAGTAGTTCTTACGAGTAGGGTAGAAATAAATGACCACCTGGGAAGTATCTGCAGTTCACCTGTTAACGACCGAGCTTCCCCTTGAACACGCAGCCCTCGGCAAGTTTCATCTTGGCGGTGCCGTTTTTGTAGTGCAACACATTAGCCACGACACGGCAGCTTGGTCAGGAGATAGTTTATCAACCTTTACTGATCTAGACCGCAGTGTTCTATTTACACAGTGGCAACTCGGGTGCTCTTCACCCCGCACTGCGATTGGCAACAGGCAGAGGCTGTGCCTAAAAAGGACTGAGTTGCGCTTAACCTGCTGTTAGGCTCGTCCATATACGGAATATGAACCAATCCCTCACCACCTTTTCGGTCTCTTAGATTAACATTATCTTTTAGATTAGATATGTTCCTTACAGGTGATTGTTTTTAATGAATTAATAAATTCTGTAACTGGTGCTGTGCTGTATCCTCGGCTACTATTTGTCGTACTCTATTGCGTCGAGTGCGTGTTTGATCGAGTGACTATACACTGTTCGCGTAAATGGTATGAATATGCAGGAGGGTGGTCCACTTAATGTGAAACCTCGATATCTCCAAAGCGATTAACTTTTTGAAGAAATGTTTCAGACAAAAGTTAATATTAATATTAAGCTTAGTACTGGATGAGATTTTTTAGGAAATGAACATATAAAATCCCGCTTCTTGAGATATGAAGGTATGCATCATAATAATTTTATTGCTCAGAAATTTTGAAATATTTTATTTTTCATTTAACTGAA
>JARFOC010052799.1:0-19936 GCA_031763485.1 Osmoderma eremita | reverse complement strand
TTTATTAGTCACCAGAACACCCAGGTACATGTAACTCTCTACTTCTTCGAGATCCAGCCCGTCTTCGCTACCGTCTCCCTTCCTTACCGCGAGATTTTGTCTAATAGGGTTACTGTTCTTGTTCTTCAGTTCCATGTATTTTGTCTTGTCTGTATTCAATACTAGTCCCATTTTCTCTGCAACTTCTATTAAGCGTTTTACCATTTCTTGGAGTCCTTTCTTACTTCTCGCTAGTATTACCACATCATCCGCATACGCCAGGCATTGGTGACTCCTAGAGAATAGGGTACCTTCTCTATTTATTCCGCTATTTCTGATGGTTATTTCCAGAACTAAATTTAACAGTACGCATGATAAACCAACCTTTGACCAACCTTTAGAAACATTTATTATACTATCTCTAGTTTGATGTATGTATGTGTACATTAAATTACTAGACCACTTTTACGCTACATGTTATATGTTGTTGAAAACTTTTATGTTTCTATGTTAAATGTGACATATTCTAACTCATAAGGACATGTAATAAACATGTGCATAAATTCGACTTACTGTGTTGTTCATTCATTCATTATTCAATCCTTTCAAAATATTTACTAGAAAGCCAGTGTGCCCAGTCGGGATATTTTGAAGTACTATACCTGAATCATGTTCCCACTTAGGCACCGCCCATTAGATGGATTGCTTTAGATTGGGTAGAGTCCTTTTTATGAAATAGAAAACAATATGTGAATACTTTCCACAAGAGCGACAACACAATAAATAATATTATTTCCGAAGAATTACCTAATAATGTGGGAGTACGACAAGGCTCGATGTTAGGTCCGGTACTTTTCTTACTTTTTATTAATGATTTTACTGTGATACCTAACAAAGCGTCAATTGCATTATATATAGACGATGTTGCTTTAGTGGGTACCGACAGAGACGTTCAGAATTTGTGTGACTCTTATAATAACTAAACAACCCATCTAAATTGTTTACGATGTAAATAATGCGTGTTAATGAAAACAAAAGTATTTACTTGAGACTTCATGTTTAACAATTTTTACCCACCCAAGACTTTTATTTAGATTAATTATTAAATGATAACCAGCTCACCAAAGTTGATTTCTTTAAAATTTGGGAGTGTGGGTAGATGAGTTTCTCAGTTAGAAAGTCCAATGTAAGTATCTCCTCCCAAACTAAATTCATTGCGTTTTCTGTATCGAAACTTAAAATCGGTGTTAACCCGATAATAAGTTTAGTTACGGAGTTATGTTGTGGGAGACTCAACCTTGGCTAAAGATATTTTCATTTGTCAGAAACAGATTCCACGCTGCTTAACCGATTTAAAAACCTTTGATCCCTGCAGTTTTCGTTAATTATAAATTATTAACTTTGCCTTGTATCTTTATTTTTGAATTAGCTCTCTACCCCTATGACAATATTAATAAATTTCAACATAAGACGAACACGATTAAAAAGATGCCGGGATAGCGCAGTGGTAAAAGCGCTAGGCACCTGTACAGGATATCGGGGTTCGAATCTCCGTTGTGGCAGCCGATTTTTCTAAAGATTGGTTGCAGCAAGGGTGGTCGGTACCTCTCCCGGTACCCCTTCCGGCACTCCTTCCGGTACCCCTCCCGGCACTCCTTCCGGTATCCCTCCCGGCACTCCTTCCGGTACTCTTCATTGTTGAGGCTAAATCAACACTGCTACCCTCTACGGCGAGGAGAGGCAGTAACAAGCCATAAACTTCACACACACACACGATATACATGTACACAAACCTAATGTAGAGTGATACAAAATATTCCTCAAGGCCGCAGTGTTATGTCTCTGCATTAGGATACAAACAAAAACAACACGATTACAATACTAGATGTAAATACGGTTTAGCCATCCTCAGATCTAGATTAACTTTGCATCGGCGATACCCACAGGTTCTTGCTATAAAATATTTAACAAATTACCCCAACATTCGAAAGATTTTCCTCGTATTCGTTGAAGTGCTGCTAAAGAATGATTTGTATTCTCTACCTAAATATCAGCAATTCTATTGTTATAATTCTAGGACGAGTTTCTTTTGTTCATGCTGTATTTTAACGCAGGATATGTAAATTTTCCATTTCTTTGCTCTTCAATTAAGTTATAAGATAACTTCTTTAATTTATGGTGTGCTTGTTGACTTCTATACCATTTGCTCTCTAGAAATAAAGCTTACTCTATTTTATATTAGACATTTCTGTTGGCTAAACAAAGTGTGACTGTTTAGTTAAACAATATTTCTATTTCAGCTGAACTGAATATAGCGGAATCTACAATGAAATTTAAATAATAAACCAGGGAAAATTACAAGTTAGATAGAAATAGAAAGAAATAAAATTTATTTGTATTACAGTAATGGTTTTTTACAAATTGAGTTCATAGTAGTATAAAATAGATATTAAAAGAAAAACATAAATATGAGCAGACAACAAACATGTTTGTCTTACACACATAGGAAACGGTAACTCTATTTTCTTTGGCTACAATACTGGTATCAGACAGATATAAATCAAAAATATAGTTGAGAAACAACCAAATAGTTGTGTAAATATATGTGTTGTGCCAAGTATTAGAGCAAATGGATAATGTCTGTTACATTAATGGCTGATATTCGTTTGTTAATAGCTCTAAATTTAATTATATGCTTATCTCTGCCAATAATTTTGTTCTGACACGCGTACATACATATGTATCGAGAACAATCTTATTTATTACACTTTGCCATTTAAATCCCAATAATTTTCCAAAGATGAAAATTCTTGAATATTCTATTTTGTTTTGTTTAAAAATCTAACTAATCGTTAAGGTTTGACATGATTAAAAAGTAGTAGTATTTTAGTATATTCAAAATGATTTTGTTTAGGAAGAGCATACTTATTTAATAACTCTGATGAACATTACCAAAGAATTTAGTAAACGCAGAATCCCCACGCGCGATATATACAAACCTTTTCCTTACTTTTCAATAGAGATTCCTAAACAAAAATACGTCACGTTCTCTATTCAAAATATTATGTTTAGGCAAACGTCAGTGAACTGCGTCAAACGAAAATTGAAACATTTGTAGTTTTTAGTACTGTTTTACAACCTTTTTCACGGTTATTTAGTTTATTTGCATCATTATGACTCAGGTGGCTTTCTGATGTTGGTTAATTTCTTTTTTTTGTGGAGTATAGAATACTTAGATTGATACATTATACATTAATGGACATCCGTTACCTTAATCAAAGGTAAACAGTGTTATTTGATTTAGATAGATGTTAAATTATACGAAGGGAAAAATTCCTGGGTATCTGTAATCTTTGTTTTCTGAGTGGAATATTTGCAGTTCTGCCCGGCATGTGTCACACATTTATTTACGATCCTAATTTTACAAACTGTTTCCCTTTGTTTGGATACATTTCTGTGCTTTTAAAGCTGAATTTGTACAATTTATCATTGGTTTATTTCTCAGAAGTAAGGTATAACCCAGGAGGGATAACATTTTTCGAAAGCAAATCGGCGCATACATAAATGTTTTAAACTTTTATTTACTACTACTACTAAGCCGTCTGTAGTATTCTGTTTTATCTTTCTCCGCAGAAACTCACGATATGTGCTACAGCTTATTTAATATCTATAATTCACGTAAAGACGACCATCTTGAAATGCCACGCATATAAACAATGTGATACGTGTTATTACCAACACTCTTCTCTGTCAATTGTAACGGGGCCGGTGTTTTAAATACAAGTTAAACCAAACAAAATATTCTGAAGGAAAGCGAAATAATAAATAAAACTTACTCCGATAGACAGTTCAAAAACATAAAAGGAAAGGACTTCTATCTGTGCAACTAATATGAGCCGACTGTCTATAACTCTTACATTAAGGCTGCTAGAATAAGGACCGAAACATACTAAACAAGTTTCTTCTTCAAAACCTCTGCTAGGCACGGCCTTCTTATTTTTCACCGTCCGCTGCATCTTTGCCGTCCTTTCCCATTTTAAATTCAAACCGATCTTCTTTTTATTCTGCACCACTAGCATCTCCAGTTTCTCAGGTGTGTCTGTCACAATAGCCGTTTTTCCTCTACTTCTTCGCACTCTCGTAGATTTTTGAATATCTGCCTTGGGCAGTTGCC
Organism: Osmoderma eremita; assembly: GCA_031763485.1. Taxonomy (NCBI): domain Eukaryota; kingdom Metazoa; phylum Arthropoda; class Insecta; order Coleoptera; family Scarabaeidae; genus Osmoderma; species Osmoderma eremita. The sequence goes on along the minus strand of JARFOC010052799.1, from coordinate 15,783 downwards.
GTATAACTTCTGATGTTAAATTTTGCGAAGTTGAAGTGGATGGTGTTTGGAACGTTTCATCCGGTGCGCTAATGCTAGTGTCCATGTTTTTAGTTGATGTGGGTTCATTTTCCACTGTGTCATCCGCGTTAGTCAATAGTTCTCTTTCGTTCGCTGTCAATGGTTTATCAGTGACAGTGGATGGTGCGACGTCAGCGTCTCTAAATATTTCTTTGTCGAATGGACAAATACCGGCGCATTGAAATCCTGCAAGGCTATTTCTAGGTGTACATGCTAGAGGTACTTGAGGTGCTTGACTATAGACGGTAGATTCATATACTATGGAACGTTCTTCTGGATGAGTTTACATCCATGGATCGGTCAAGTCATTAAAATATTTCTTGAATGGTCCAAAAACTTATGTAAGTGCTGGAGCTTATGTGATGTATGATCGGGATATGTCAGAAGTGTTACATGATTATATTTGCAAAACTCTATCACTGGTATTGGAATGTGGGAGGAATTATTATCCAAAATGAGGAGAACTTTATTATTTTCACTTGAATTGGCGTATTTGGCAAAATACTTCACGAAGAATAGAAAGTCGGTTCCTGCATCCATCCGGATTTGTTTGCCACTTCCTGTACAGCCATGCGGACCATCTCTTACAAAAAAATTCTGGAATTTTAACCGAGGAACAACAAACATGGATGGTATCGTATTGCAGAGGGCATTTACAGCGAAACAAATAGTAACTAGTGCCCCTCTTGTCTGGGATGTGATGAACCCTTCTTGTTTGGCGCCTTTTTGAGCAATAACTATGACTGGTTCTGGCACTGTATTTATTCCAGATTCCATTGTATATATTTTGAGGTTCACAATGAAACCGTTCTCAGGCAGGAGATAGATTGTTGACGAATTTATCAACAATATTTCGGTTGAAATTAATAGCTCGATTAAGGCTTGTAGCCTGAGGTGCCCGTAAAGCTTCTCCTGAATGCTAAGCCAGTCTGCATTAGCAAGTTCAATTTCTCTTCATTTTTGTGGATATTTTAAATTATTTAGTAGGCAAATTGAAATGCAAGCTTTCTTAGATCTGTCGTGCTTAAACCGAAATATAGATTGACTGGAGTTTTGCAATACTGTACTAATTGTTATTCTTGTTCTTCGTTAACTACTCGATTGTATGGATTGTATCCCGTCTTTAGGAATTTATTTTCGGTCAAGATTTTACACGGCGGTACAAAGTAACATTGCACATGCCATAGTCCCTTGCAATTTTTCTAATTGACTGTTCCATCAACCATTTTCTTTGCTGCTTCTTCATATATTGCTTTAGGCATTAGGTCCCTCTGGGCTTTTCTGGATCGTGGTTTGATCAAGCTTCGGGGCGTTCTGCTCGAAAATGTTTCTCTGCACTTCAGATCTCATTTCCAGCGGTGAGTTAAATTTTGCACACTGACCTTAAATTACACCCTTGATTGTATTTGCTCAAGAACTGCGCCCAGCAGATTGAGGAAGACGCAGAGATTGTTGCAATGGGATTCTGCAGCTGTACCTTCCAACGGTATTGTGTGGACTAACGACGAAGCATATTTCCATTTTTTCTGGGATAGTATATAAGCAAAATTTTCGTTACTGGACTGCTGATAGCACCCGAGAATTCCACCAATGACCTTTTTACACCGCAAAAGTCCACACTAAAAATTTGGTTTGCTTTATCCTCTGTAGGCGTCCTGGGGCTCTATTTTATTTTGAAGAGGGTGTTCCGACTGGTACTGACATGTTTCAGAATTTTGTACCCCCAAAATTCAGGAATACGATACATATGCCTTCTGGTTTTAACAGGATGGGGCCACCGATCATACGGCTAGTCGTTCTCGCTCTATTCTGCAAGATATGTTGCCTCGTCGACTGGTCTCTTTAGGAGAGGCCGTTAAATGGCAACCTCGCTCCCTCGATTTGAGCCCTTGTGGCCTTTTTTAATGAGCTTACCTCAAGGCAGAGGTTTTTAAACATCCTTCTCGAACCTTTCAAGAACGTAAGAAGGCCATTCATGAGAAAATCGCCGGAATTCCTCCGGCTATGATGATGGTTCCTCACTCACTGCACATAAGAAGTCGTTCCTTGAATTTTTAAGGAGCGACTTATAACAACGATATAATATAATATTTAAATCCTAACGAAAAAAACATTTTTCCATAACTATTTTCTTTAGAATCCACCTCGAAAATGTGGCACTTCAATATACTCCACCATGTACAAAGTTTCCATGACATTCGTTAGAACTTCAATTTCTCAACGCCTGCGATGTTGTAACATGATATTTCTCTTTATACGTTTATTTAACTGTAGGTGTGTTAAGTAGGTACATGTATGTGATCCTTGTTTCGTAGCAAGTTCCCAAACCCTCTTACTGCAAAACAAGTTTTATAACAGAAGCAACTAGACAACTATGTACTTCTATGGATATTTTAATTACTTTAAGGCCATTATCGCAACACAGCTATACGCCGAAGTGAATGGAATGCTCGTGGCACCTTTAATGCCCACCCACCTACTACATGGTTAAAACAAGAAGTTGGCGAATTATAAACGAAATTGTTAAAGTAATCTCGATTGTTTCGTCTCGAATTACAAACGGTGGTATTCATTTTAATTAAACTCCATCGATGTGTAAGACAAACTTGTGAATTTCACGCTCTCTTTCTGGGTACATCCTAGATTTTACCCGTCCTCTAAAATACGAATCTGACTTTGATGATGTTAAATCAATTGCCCGCTTAACTACAGTCTTCATTTAATGAATCACATTTGATTTAAAGCTACGGAAATGAAAGAAATAGACTACACGACCAGTTTTTGAAATGATTATTATTCGAATATACCATCTTAAACAATCCTTGAAATGTACACACTGAGACCAGATTTATAATTTCACCGTCAGTATACATACTTATGGATATACATGGTTATCATAAAGTAAGGGATATATTTCAACTTATTAAGGCAACAGTAAAAATCAATAGAAACTTAATTTGTTAAATAATAGGATATGTCCAACACTGCTCAATATTACCTTCATTTTGGTGGTAAAAAGAACGAACCTTTCCTGCAGCAATTTGCTTCCTAATACTGTCTTTCAATTCTTCCAACTTTGTGGTCGTACTCCCAATACTAAATTTTTGTAAATAACCTCAGAGTAAAAAATACGTTAGGTTCAGAACAGGTCATGGTGGCAATGAATCTTCAAAATGTCTGATTATGACATGATCTTGAAAAACAGCAGTTAACAAGCGTTTAACTAGTGGGTAAATATGCGGAGCTGCTTCACCCTGCATAAAAATTCAGTTTTCAATTGCGTCCACGCTTTGCAACTCTAGAATTGCATAATCACTTAACATTTGCAGGTATCGTTCACTAGATACAATTACGACTTCCTCATTCTGTGTTCCCTCGAAAAAATACAGGCCAATGGTGAAATTAGTTATGAAACCGGTTTTGTACGGTGACTTTCTTACCTTGAAGACCTTACTGAACAATTGATAGGTTGCCTGTGGATTTTATGTTCACCACATTCAGTAGTTTTGAATATTGACTTCACCATTAAGAGCTTCATCTAAAGTACGGGGTAATCTTTTGAGTTCAATTTCAATCTGAGCCATTGGTCGCAAAGAAAAATCGCACCCGATTGCCAAATCTACCTCCTTCAATTCAAACAACCGTTGCTGTTTATATAATTATACATTTTCAGGGTTTCGCGTAAAATTTAAATGATTTTGTGCTAACACTACTGATTTCCAGCGGATTTCTATTGGATATGTTTTGAACTTGATATGATTGTGATGACTAACCCTGACGGAACGCTTGTGTCGTAATCGTGTGAGAAAGTATTTGCCGTCTTGAGATTTTCATTTGAATTTCTGCCTAATAGAACTCTTAATTACATGATATTAAGGAAGCACATAGAAATATTTTTATTAATCTCCATATTACTTACTTGATTTACTTGATGTAGCGATACCATTCGCCTGGTTCGATTAATCGTCCCTAGGCGGCTGCTAGGTCCTATTGTAGAGCGGGTATCATCCTACAGTTCATCAAACAAGTCCAGGCCTTTGAGGTAGCTCAGAATCTTGTTCAATGAGGAATTCTTCAGCTAGAGAAGTAATTTCCTTCCCAATGATGGAGTACCTGATTCGGGTGGCCGCAGGACAATGGCACATAACGTGCTCTGCTGTTTCTTCGTCCTCCGTACACAATCGTCATTCGGTTTCTTCCGATAACCTGATTCTGTGTAGGTATTTCCTGAGTCTGCAGTGACCTGTAAAAACAGAAGTAATTATGTTGACCCTTTTAAGGTCAAGTTTTAGTAATCCTTCAGTTCTGACATGATTGGGTGAGATGCACTCTTTCGCATGTACTAAATCAGGAGAATTGCTCCAAAATTGGAGTACTTTCTGTTTTAACTAATTTGTCGTTTGACTATCGAAGTTGATATGCCAATTGCCGATTCTGGACCCTGGAGGCACCCCGCGGCACCCTTTTTTGCAAAGTTGTCTCATTCCGTTGAACGAGGGAGAAACCCGGCACCCAGATTATGGTTAATTTTTTAGACGCCCCTATTGTATTTGGAATGGTTTTACAGCTCCAGATCAATTTAGAGTGGCGTTTGTGCTCCTCCAATACCTTAAATTCAGCCTCACTGTCACTGAAAATTTTTATTGATTTGTGTTTGAGGTTTTGTCCTCTTGCGCACATCTCAATGGCATAGATTTCAGCCTGAAAAATTGTCCCGCATTGCGTTTCTTTACGTTATGCACTGCATGGCTTTCATTTTGATTTAAAAATTATACCATATACCCGATCATTGATCTTTGTTGTCGTTTCCAGGTAAACGCATCATTTACAATAGCGCAGGAAATTCCTTTTAAATTCTATTGAGTATAAATCTAACACCCTTTTTACTACCATCACTATCAGTAAATATTGCAAGGACTGTGGGGCAGCACAATAAACACACTGTTCGGATTACTCCTCCCGCACAAAGTATTGATTAATTCGGGACGACGCGTGTTTCGGGAAAACGTGGATTCCCATTATCATTAGGCTATTCGGCTTGGTAATGGGAATCCACGTACTCCCGAAACACGTGTCGTCCCGAATTAATCAATACTTTGTGCGGGAAGAGTAATCCGAACAGTGTGTTTACCATCACTATGTTACTAATGAAGAAGGGGTAACGTAATGTCAATCTAAAATGGCCGAACATTACTTAAATTACCTAAATATATATTATTTATGCATATTTTTAGGAACACTACACAGATTAGGCTGTTTGCATGTATAAATCCGTAAAATTATTCATATACATGCACATACAATATTTATATGCGTTAGAGCTAGGATTAGCTTTATCTGCTTTAATCACGTCGATTCGTCACGTAAACGAAATTAAGATAATTACAGGCCAAATGTAATAAAAACACATATATGCATTGCAATGTGTGAAATGTGACTTTTGAGGGCAATGTTAATGTCAAAATGTTAAACATGATTTAAATCTATTTATTAATCTTAATTTAATTCCATTTTGCATTAGATTTATGTAACTTAGGCAACTTATGGAAATAATATGATAAGTTAAATTAGCAAGTGTATTCTGGCTGAAATAAAACTTATATCAGCCATTATGAATATCAAAAGCGTGAAGATAGTTATTAAGTCTCATTTTTAATAAGTTACAGTAAAACGAATTACAATTTTGCAATGTATTTGAAAATTATGTATGTGTAGTAGAATTAATTAGTCCCATTAACTACCAGTGGCTGCACTTCGTTATTCCCCAGCAATATAGTGTCCTACATTACCGACTGAAAACAACAGAGATAGGCATAATTTAATATACAACCGTGGATGCACATTAAAGAATAATTTTTCAAAACGAAAGTACCCAAGTTCGCCTATACTGTAGACAAACCTGATATTAAAACAATATAATAAGAATAAATGATGAGAATCATAACAGTATATGTACATAATAAATGTGTAACAGATATCCATGTCTCTGAAACGTGTGGCAGATTAACCTTTTTTATAATAACTATTCTTTTACGAGATCTACAAATAGGGCTTCTTAATGCTGCCTTTTAGTTGGTAAATAGAGAAACTTAAATTGCTGATTTGTAAACTTAACAGTAATGATGTCTTCATCAGGGAAATTTGATTCAACGTAAAATTTTGGAACTATTTGCTGTAATTTCCCTATTCTATTATTGTTTTGCTTATCAAAGCGAACATTTAGCTCGCAAATAAGACACTCCAGGTAGGGTATATATATACATTTAAAACTCTAAAAAAAATCCATAGGCTCGGTCATTCGAGTATTGGCACGATTTTGTTGAACTGTAGTTATTCTAGGAATCCTTATTAACGTCCATTTCCTCAGCAATATATTTCTTCGAATATACTTTTAAATTGATCTTCAGAGTTATCTCGAATTCTATTTAACGCAGACTTCTCTTCCTCGACCAATGACATTGCTTTGTTGTAGTTAAGGTTAGAGCTTTGCAATTGGATTGACAGAGGAAGCGTAATTGCCAAAAAGGCTGTTAAACTTTTCGTGTTGATAAAATTTCCTCAATTTTTGCACTTAGAAGTTGTGTTCTTAAGGAGGAATCCCCTAAAAAGTTATTTACACTTGTAACTATATTCCTTATAATGGTACTGTACTTTCTTTGTTCAGAGCTATGATTAGCAAGATGGGTGTAAATAGCAAGAGACTGCATATTAAAAATTCTTGCTTGTACACCTTTAAAGCACTACTCATATTTGCACCATCATCGTAACCTTGTCCGCGTAGGTACGCAATTTCCAAATCTGCTGCTTTTAATGATTTTATTATTGTGTTTGCTAAATTCTCGCTGCTTGAGTCCGTTACGTTTGTGAATTCAAGAAAACTTTCTTGGATTGCCCACGTCTCTTGATCAAAATACCGAATGCAAAAGTACAGCTGCTCGGAAATACCAACATTGGTCGTCTCATCCGCCAGTATATTGAAGAACTGTGGAAATTTTTCAAAACATTGAATGAACTCGTTTTGTGTTGTTTTATTTATGAAGGTAGAATTCTGACCTGCTGTCTCTCCTGCGTCCACTCGAAACTAACAAAGCCTTAAAATTTCCTTTATTTATTATGGTTTCATTTTCGTCATCATGGTTATTAAAAAAAAAATACATGTCTCGATGACCGCTTAATGGGATATTTTGCGCACCACAAAATATTATGGTTTTGATGATTGGTATTAATTTTTGTCTGTTACTTACAATTCTTCTTTGCTTAGTACTGTCTAATGCAATCTCAATATTTTTCTTTATCCCCAACGATATCAACAAAATTCTGAGACTAGAATCTTTAGCATCTTTGTGCGAACATAAAAGTTTTCCTAACTTGCCACGATTTCGACCTCAGTCAGTTGCCCCAGACAACACGCACGGTCTACAAAAACCACCACCAAATATATGACTGTAGGACAGCCATGAATGTAATTTAAAAGAGCGATTTTTCTTGCCTTGCCGAAAACTTGTAATTTTCGTTTGGTAACCTTGCGTCACATAGCATTTGATATCGTTCTTCGTCGAATTTTACGTTAGTTTGTCTAGGTACAAACCAATATCTCAAGATATTCACAATCGGCGAAAATACTGTAGTAGTAGTCCAAGCTCCCGATTCTGTAAAATTTTCAGGTATGATGTTCTATATGAATATTATCAGTTTCTGTTACCAAGCCAGAGCTAACATCAGGGTTAACGGCATCATCAACTTTTTTCTTCTTTAAAAAGTTCTTAAGACTTAACTGTGTTGTTTATTTCGTATATTATTCATCCTTACTTAGCCTTTAACTAAAAATAAATTAAATATTAGCGCAGTATAATTCAAATTGCGAGCTAAAAATTTACAGTACTCAGATAGTTCGGTTCGGTTCATCTGGACACCAAAATTTTAAAGTAAAAGAGCAAAATTAATATGTACTTTTAAACTGATTTTTACTTGAATATCAGAGAAAGCCACGTGCTATCCCTAACCTACAAATAAACTAAATGTTAGTGCACTATAACTCCAATTGAGAATTAAAAATTTACGGTACGATATTACCATGGATAGCTTTTTTCTTTGTTTGAACACAAAAAACATAAACTCTTTAAAGCAGATTTTCACTTGCAAATCAAAGACACGGGCTGTTTTTTTTTTGTATTTAACGTGATGATGACTAATGTCACCATTATTTGCCCTTTCTTCGCTGGTTAACAAATTACGTTAAAAACGGGAATTTTAATTTCCTAAATCATATAATATTATCGACTCGATACTGTCTTTTTTGTACATGCGTGAAATTATGACAGGGGGCCGCGTGCCCCCGTACCCTCATTTAATCAAATACATTTTTTTTTCAGTTACCGTAAACAAGATAATACATTTAAAACATTTACTTCACTTTTATACAAAATTCCAACGACGTATTAATTCTAAAAATGAAACCCTTATAGGCATCCCTGCTCAGCTATACATATTCCGTTAGTAAATCATGGAATGTGATGAATATGAGTATAAATTTGTTGGTCCTATTTCTCATAATACGGACGTTATAGTAGTAATAGTAGTTGATAAAGCGTTACACCTTTGTCGGTGTGAAAATCGGAAACTTCCCTATAAATTTTGAACTTAATGATTTGGAAAATCCCTTCGGGATTAACCCACGCTCTTTTCTAAAACTTTGTGGCAGATTGAAATCGTACGGACAAAAGTATTTCAGACAGACCAAGAACTTTTAAGGCGAGAGCTAATGTCGTAACGGCTCGAGACGCAACTGCCGCTTCTCTCTTATTATATTTTATAAGAAATAACGGACGCAACGCAACGATAGCGTAATCCATTACTAGAATTATTAACGTCGCTACGTACACTATATGCTATGCTAAAACTCTTTAGTATGATTATTCGTGTCATGCGAAACAGTTCTTAATTAACTACTTCTAAATTGAAGCAAGGCAAGGTGAGACGTATTTATTAATTAACACTGCCTAAATTCGCAGCCGTGGAAAATATATTTACATACTCAAAGGAGATGAATCGTTGTACCGTGATGGATATTAATTTATCCTTCGTCGTCACAAGTTCACTTACACTTGGGAATGGGATTACAAAATTTTATTTGTCGAAGCTACAAACTAACTCTATAACCTATCCAGGCGGAATCTGAACAATTAACGGAAAAAATAAGTATTAAAAAAAATTACATAACCGTCCAATGCATAACCCAAAACTAGTACATAGAATTACAGAAAAAAAAAGAAAGCAATAAATGTGGACTATATTATCTAATAGTTTAATTAAAAGTATAACAAAACTACAAACGAAAATATAGATGAATGGAAAAAGATCTAATGTCTAGATAGCTCGAAAGGAGAAGCGGACTCTCTAGACGTATTATTAAAATTAACAGCCATATGAGTGAGCGGTGCTCGCTTTAGTAAATTTGATTGCGCTGTGGGAATGCGTATACTCTCAACAGATCTAGTGCTGTATGGGAGGACAATAAAGTCAATCTGAGACAGCAGGGAAGGCGAATTAATCTTATTGTTAATTAAATCCAAAAGAAATCTACCACTAGCACAAGCTCTTCGATCTGATAGAGGAGTTAAGTTGTGTCGACTGAGTAATTATCGTAATTAGTACCTCGAAGTGGATATGCCCGGTCAATTCTAAAAGATAAATACTTTGGAAACTTTTTTGCACTCTTTCCAATGCAAGTTGTTGGTAAAGATAGTAGTACCAAACAATAGCAGCATACGCAAACTTAGGTCTGAAAAAGGTAAAAACGAGTAAATCAGTAAAATGCTTGCAGGAACGTATTAAAAAACCCGGGCACTTGTAAGAAGAGTTAGTAATATTGGCAATATGATCCTCAAATGAAAGCTGCCAATCGAATAAAACACCAAGATGACCGATACTAGAATGCCTAGGGATTAAAGCATGATCAACATGATGAGGAAAGGATAACGTAATATCACACTTTGCATACGAAACAACAGCACATTTATCAACAATGAGATAAATTTTATTTTGATGACACCAACCATTTACCACATCAATGTTTTTCTGAAGTAAAGCACAGTCAGACATAGTATATATTGTTGAAGACATCTTATGATCGTTCGCACAAGCAGCCACTTTACAATCCATCAATAGCAATAGATCATTTAGTTTTACTGTTTTAAATAGAAAAGGTCCTAAATGTGAACCTTGTGGAACCACAGAGCTTGCTATAAAAGAAGTTGCCTCAGTTTTCTGTAATCATACTTAAACAGTCGTGTTTGCTACTGTAATCATATTTAAACAGTCGTGTTTGGTACTCAACTCAACAAGAAATGATGATTCTTGTAATAGGTAGTAAAATCTAAATTGAATTGTTACTCATGTAAAATATCGGTTGTATCGTCTAGATTATGATAGACGGGTAGAATGTTGTTAGTGCTTCAATGATAATTCAAGATGATTTGCTAAATTTACTCCTTTTTTCGATGAAGCATGGTATGGCTAACTCAGGTCGCAGAATTGTAAGGTATAGTCAGCGAAAAACTCCCATACATAGTTAGAAATTTCACATCTGCCTACTAGCAGAAACATATGTATAACAACAGTTGTCGTTACCAATGCAATATACGTGGTGGGGACTCCGCCTCTGCTCGATGCGTATGCAAGCGAGTGAGCAGCGCTGATCGCAGGTCGCAATCAGTGTTAATCTGGGACGCATTCCTGAATATTTCCCTTTATATTATTACTTCTCGCTTGCGTACTTTTGCTCTTCTTTATCTTACGTTAAAGATATTGACGTACGCTTTATGGGACCTCTCACGTCGGCGAAACTCAGCGACCTAATAAAATAAAGTACTGCGGTTCTGCATGAAAGCAGATGGGAGTGTGCAACTACATGCTGCCAGGCACGTAAAGCCATTCCGAGGCTATCGTCCACGACGGCAAAATATTACCTGCTTCTTTCTCGCAGCAACCTTCGCCAAGTTGCAGGGTTATTGACCGGCCACTGCAAACTGAATAAACACATGCACCGCATGGGACTAGTTAATGGCCTCCTCTGCCGTGCATTGAAGACGAGACACCGGAGCTCATTTTGAGCGACTGTCCGACGCTCGTCCAAATTAGGAACTCTATTGTGGCGGAGTGTTGGCACCTCGACGGCCGCATTGGTCGAGTTCGTCCTCCGGTTGGAGTGGCTCGATTAGGTGATAGAAGAGCACAAAGGGTCCAGTAAGGGTGGCCCACATGCGTGTTGCTCTACCACGCTCCCCAAGCCTTAATCCACATCCACTACCCAAGAGAAGGTACGAATAATTGAATGGTTCTACTCTACGAAAAAGTAGTGTTCAAGAAGTAATTGGTCCATTTATATTTACATTCCAAAATAGGCCAGTTCCCACAGCAGCGATAATTTATAATATTATTCATAAATTTGAGCCAACAGCTTGTGTTGCAATCTGTCAAACATGTCTTGAACAGAGTGAACGATCCAAAGTATTTTGACTTCATTATTCTTTGAAGTTTGTTTATCGTTTCAACGGCGCGGCGTATTTACTTGCATGCATGCAGTCTACTACCTCGCAACTGAATATTTTAGTCATTTAAAGTTGGCAGTTACTCTACTACTAACAATAAGGTATTTATTAAAATACACCATAAGATTGTCTTTAAACCGTTAGCGGTCGTAGAGAATGCAGTACACCGCAAAGCATGCGCTTCGTAAAGCTATCTATTCGGGGCGTCCCTATTAGGGAGTTAATATGATGTTTAACTGCAAGAAGCCCACTACCGACTGCGGTATTCCTGACAACTGCTGGCATCACAATCGGGCTATCTGTTTGATCTCGCAACGTTCTAGCAATAATACATATTGAAATCGGCGTCCAATATGATACGTTTCTATATATCATGGGATGCAACTATGTTCTGTAAAAATTAGTGTTTGGTAAGTTGTGTCACCGAGAAGGTAGGACCAATCGTTTTTGGGGAAACAATGACAGCAGGCAATTATCGTGAGATTTTAAATGTATACATCAAACAATTGCATGACGATGAAATAACAGGTTATGATAAACATGATAATAGTAGTGATCAAACTGTAAGACAGACCATTCAGTATTTACAACAAATTCATTATCGGCATAAATAGATGGCCTCCAAGATCCAACTATACCCCTTTAGATTTCTTTTTGTTCGGGTACCTATAAAATAAAATATTCTGCAATCGGTTACACAAACTGGATGAGCTGAGAGCGGCGATTACTACTGCTATAGAAGAATTATACCCAGAAATCTTACAATATGTCTACGATTTTATGAAAGAAGGAATCGAAACATGTTTCGTTAATAATGGTGGTAATTTCAACCTATTATTTATTGAAATGTTAACATTCTGGATTGAAATAAATGGGTATTCTACATCAGATCTTTTAGTAAATTGTTTATAACACTATTATTCTGTCTCTATTTAAATCAGTCGCGCACCCAACATCGTTGAAACCATTTTCGTTGTCTTCAAATAATGTACAGACAGCAATTTTCTTTTTTTACTTTTTAGGTATATGTGCTTAATACAGAAACAGTGCGGACTTAAATAAATCACGACTCAAAAAAATAATTACCATTTTGTTTCATCATGGATTCGCACTTTTACTATGAGATCCGGACTAAATGAGTTTTGTTCGTTAACACTTAGATTTTTTTATAGAGCGCCTGTTCTATAGAAATTGAACAGATGCTTTTGGCAGTTTTATACATTGTACTTTTATACTTCATATAAGTGCGGCTATTACCTGGCAACTTGGCACTCGTGATATCAGACGCACCTGACTGTGTACGTAATACGTATTGTTGCATGACTGTAAACAGTTCTCGGAAGAGAAATTTTTTACGTCTATGCATAAAGAAGCGCGCCCGAACAGTCAGGAACTATGGCGAACTTTCAAAGTCGGCGAAATATAAAAACGAACCACCTGCCCCCGTCTAGTCAATCGGAAAAGTAGATAGAAGGCAGTAAAATCCACAAGAAGGGAAGAAGTATAAATAAATGAGAGTAAATAAATAATAGATATTTAGTGTACAGTTTTAGGAATAAATAATTAATCTCTTTTTAAATAAATTTAAAAGTTTAAATATATTAGACTGTTATTAAATAAATATCGCCCTTGTTATTATGGAATCCAAAAACATTGCAGTATGCATGTATAATAAAGAAATGTATATAAACATCAACAACTCAATTACTCCTCCTTATAAAATTTATTTCCCACGACCCAAGTACACAAAAGATAATTTTTTTCTTCAAAATACCGTAGTTTTTTAAGGTAATATTACGTCACGCGTGTCCTTCTATATTCACAATGGAATTATTCCGGAAAATTACAGACGCACTAAAGCTGAGCATGTTCTCGGCTAATTTCATTTCTACCACCATGCATCTGTAAGAGAAATACAAACGTAATTAGGGCTAGACATATTTAGTCTAGCATACACGTACAAGAGGGACATAATGTACAGAATAATTGAAACAACCTCCCAGGCTATAGAAGGTCGAAGGCCAAAAAAGTAAAGTGAAAAGGAATGAAGTATTGAGGCTGTGGAAGAAATCATAAAAAAGTGTTTTTACATTAGAGTTTTTCCTGCTTTTCATTATTATCAATCCATTTTAAATGCACATTTAGTTAAAGGACTTTTAAATTGAATGATCTTTTAACTTAAGTTTGGTATTATCAATGAAGGTAAACCAATAATTAAGTAAATGTCGGATATTCAGAAATTGGTAATAGTTTTACTGACATTTTAGGACGAAACATCCGTTAGCTCAATTGTTTTCATTGTGTTTTTGACGTCGAACATGCAGAAGGTGTGCGTTGACCATGTGGTTGATGTTTCAAGTGATTTCAATAAAAACTCGAATTCACTATAGCACGGGAGGTGGACCAACACACATTATTAGCGATGTTGATGTTAGATGCTGTCTTGGCTATCATTTCAATGAAGGCGGTCGAAGGGGGAAAAACCTCTTCGATAATGACAATGAAACATCCCTGTACTTCCCAAATACACATACGGTAGAAGACAATAATAAGAGATTAATACTCCCACAAATATAATAGCTCCCTTAGAAGCAGATGCTGCCAAACCATTACCAAAGATACCTAACATAGGAAAATATAGTAAAAGGAAGCGTAAGGATTCCGGCGGTGTGGAGAAATTAATCGATACGGAAGACAAAATGTATTTAGCCAGAGTGAAATTATTAGAAATGGAATGTCTGTTAAAAGAGGAAGAGCTGAAGTACCAAATTCTTCAAAATCAAATATTAAAACAGGACCTAATCTGATTGAATTCTTATGTGGGAACAGTCAATTGCGCCAATAACTTGTGGGAATTTTGCGATACTTTACAATCCTGCTGGGGTACTTTTTATTTCATGGTCTGTTTCAAGCATCTTAGTAAATAAAATCCCCGTCTGAAATTAGCATAGGTACATCCCAACGCATAAAAGTTTAATGTTCATAGCAGCTGATTTAATGGCGACAGTCATTGATGCAGTACATTTTATATCAACTTCAATGGAGATTTTGTATGGAAACCTGCACAGTCTCACCAACGGCAAAATGTGAAAAGAATATGTAGAGAATTTTTTTGTTTTGAAAAATAATTAAATTATTGAAATAGAAAATAAACACAATATAAAGAATGATCCCAACACATGTAAATAACGGAATGGCAGAAAATGAATAGGTTATTTCCTTTGTTCGTACAAATACAGCGTACAATGATAAAAATATCATTCTTTTAACCATTTTACGCTGTTGGCGACACTGCGTAGGTTTCCAAACAAAATAAATTGACGTCATCACTTTTCTTTTCCATATATTGTAACACTTCAAGCACACCTTCTTTCGTGAAACGAAATCTCTCAAAAAATTCTTCTTCTGATAACTTCTCAAAATGATTTGTTCTAGGGTTACATACTTTTGTTAGCCGTCGTCTATATTCAACTGCAAGCAAGTCTTCATCCGTTGAAGATGTAAATTCTCTTGAGCTTTAATACATTCTATTGATAGTTCTATTAATAATTGTAATCTACGACATAATTGATATTTGTTTTCTAAAATATGGTGGGCATGCGTTTAATCTTTTTTTAACTAGCTAACTGCCCAATATTGAACATTTAAATTTAAATACAGATTTAATACACTTTTCAAACAGATAAATGTGCATTTACTTAAATATCTTTTTACAGACGTTCATAATACCGGGCGTTATTCTTGTATTCAAAGGATAATTTTAATTATGCGGCTTTCCCTCATGAATATATTAGGTTTACACAATACGAAACGGTTGAATGCATGTAAGTAATTAAATATTCCTTTAGCAGGGTAGCTCTTTTAAAGTGAATGAAGTCGTTATCTGATTTTTAATATTATACAAATAGTTATTTACATATAGAGCAAGGTGTAGGAAGTTTTAAATTCTGAGTGTCCCCTTCGTACACATTAACTAAAACTTCGGAGTTGCAAGTACTACTTTGAGAATATTTAGTTATGCTTTGGGTCTTCTAAGTCTAAAGTAACAAATTAACTTTTGACCTGGAATGGCAAACCTATTATATTATTCATTTTAAGTACACAGAAAAAAAAAAGTTGCAAATTTTAAAACAATTGTAAAGTTTGGTGCAACAAGTTGTGTAACATATAGGGA
>JARFOC010052779.1:0-19940 GCA_031763485.1 Osmoderma eremita | reverse complement strand
TCACTCATCGAGGTGGTAAGGGTATTTTTTATTTTTTACTATTTTAAGCCACCGTATCCTATTTTGTATTTTATAATGTTATCTACGTCTGTTAAGGACATAACTAGTCTATTATCGTAAACAGACTATACGCAGATGATATGAATGCTTACAGGCCCGCTACTGAGGTGCTGGCCGCCCGTGTACGACTTTATAATCGCCGCCCCTATACATTTCAGAATGTCAAGTATTTGTGTAATTATGGCTAGATTTGGAAACGTTGGTACAAGATTATTACCGTAAATATATTCAAGAATATCACAGGACTCCTTTTTGTTGAGAAATAAGGTTGAATCACTTTAAATTCTTCGTATGAATCAGTTGCACTAACGTCACTCTACGAATTGTTCTTGTCTGTAATGGTTTGAGAAATTTTGTAGCAATTGATGATTAAGTTGTTCAGCCGTTCTTATTACGGTTATTCCATATATTACATATATTATAAACATATCGGTGTGTTGCTGAAGTAACTGGAATCGTTCTTCAAGTGCAGTTATAGTGGCATCCAAAATTGTATAGTCAAAATTTACTTTAAAGGACAATTCAGGGGATATTATAGGGTCGTCAGTTCCTTCATAGCCAAAATTTCTTCTTTCACTTCTAACCCTCTAAACAGGCAAACTGTAACCCTGGCCACGCAATTTATTCATATCTTGACTTAACTCTGCCAATTTATTCTCTATAAATTCAAAAGGGCGCTTGGCCAGTTACGTCAATAACAGGAGACATTCTTTAAAAAATATTCAAATATCCGAACTGGTGCCAAAGTTAAAACGCATCTAAACAACAATTCATATTTGGTCTGTGTGCGTTATATCTGGAGTAAAATCTAATATAATGAAGAGATATTTCGATTCTGGAATCTTGTTTAGAATGACGGAGTTTGAAAATAAAACAATCGATTCGTTTTGATGTTTCTATCCCAAATAGTGTGACCTATTTGGACTTTTAGGAGTATTAAATTCCACACGACGAAGATGTTCTGATAGCACATCGTCAATCAAATCAAATAAATTAATTACCATTATTTAGTTCAAACATTTTACTGGATGATCCTCTAAAGGCTAAACATTGTTTAGATAAGAATTTAACGAAAGATACCAATCTCGCAATAACCGATCCCCAATGCTTCTTGTTTCTATTTCATATAGGCTTTGTTGAGTATAATCAATTGTTAATTCTTTTTTTAATGCTGTGGAT
This sequence comes from Osmoderma eremita, assembly GCA_031763485.1. Classification (NCBI taxonomy): domain Eukaryota; kingdom Metazoa; phylum Arthropoda; class Insecta; order Coleoptera; family Scarabaeidae; genus Osmoderma; species Osmoderma eremita. Next base: position 18,701 of record JARFOC010052779.1, on the reverse strand, counting down.
AATTTAATAGTTTTTCATATGAGCACCACTCGATTCGTCTCTTTTTAAAATAATAGGTAAATGTTGTCAATCTCTTACACCCCAGCTGCATGTAATGAATGTCCTGCTTTCATCGTCACAACAAAAGAGTTTACCTGTGCACAAAAACACTACTTAATGATACAGAATAACGTAACCACGGACGATTAATTTTGTTTTGATTAGGTAATGTGGGGTAATAATAATTTTCTGAATGTTTTTTTTTTTGGTATTCGTATCTCTAGAAAAAATAATATTCTTTATCTGTGGTGGAAAATTTTCAACAATTAACTGAGCCTCACCTGGATCTATTTTTGCAGGGCATTTTCCCGGATCATCCGAAACCAAGTATAATCTAGAGTTTTCTATATTGCAAGTCGCACTCGCCTGAACCCCATTTGTAAAATTCTCAACGTTTCTAATAGATGTATCAGCATTCTCGCCAACGTTATGACTGTCACCAGAGCCAGAGATCTCTTTACTATTTGCTGGATTTGAAGAACTTCGTTCTCTTTCTCTACGTTCAATAGTTTGAATTTCCTTTTCTTCATTCTTACAAAAAAAAACTTTTGAAGTGGAAGGGCCTACATTTTATGTGGCAATTTTCTCCTTTTGCATCTTGGCGTTTGAACAAAAATTGTTCCAGTGCAGGCCTAAGTTTTTTCTTTCCTCGCTTTTTGCCTCGTTTTTGTCTGTATTGAGAACCCGACAATGGTTTTGCTTTTCTTTCTAACATATTAAATAAGTCCCTCAAAAAAAATTTTGATAAAGCCTAAAGCATTAATGTAACTGACAAACAGAAAACACTTTTAGAGGGGTAATTACAAAGTTTCAGATATGATATATTTACATATATATGTCTATAGCTGTTTAAATCATGATGGATCAATTTATGAAGAATATGCAAATAACAAAAATAATAATTATTAGGATTTATAGAAACTTTGGCCGTCCTGATATTCGGCCGCCACACAGAAGTATTTTGTTAGGTCCTTTTACTGTAAAGTTCAAGTAATTCTATAGTTCTGACATGATTAGGTGAGATGGTCTCCTTTATATGTACCAAACCAGAATGATTACTCCAAGTCCTTTCTGTTTTAACCAGAAACTAATTTGTTGTTTGGCTATCAAAAATAGCCAATTACAGGTTATACACCCTGGAAGCACAACGCGGCACCCTTTGATTTGACACTCGTATTATAGTTGCTATAAAGAATATAAAACCTTTTGGCTTGAAGGATTTGCCCTTTAGGAACAATAGCTGATAAAAATTACAAACAATATCGGTGTTGACACATTACCTCGCGGTACTACTACAGAAAAGGGTACTGCAAAATTTTTTCCAACCTTATTTGTCTGTGGTGCCCCCTCATAAAGTTTCTATGTACCTTCATGTAACTTGGTTCATTATTGAGTGATTTCTTTTGTTCGTTCCATATTCTAAATCTGTTTTAAAGTTTGAATCTGATTCTTTTCAGTTAGTATAGCTTTGGAAAATTGCACCACCAATTAATCTGTCTGATTCATGATTAATTTGTTTAATATGTAATGGAGAACTTTATAAATAAAAGGTTAAAAGATGTGAAGGAAATAGAAGATGGCTTGGTAGAACAGAAAAAAGTAAGATTGATATAGTTCAGAACCTCTTAAAGAAAGATTGTATCTAATACACAGTATCGGGAAATCCACACACACCAAATTGTTTTAATAAAATTCGGAACATATGTTTGTAGAGCACGTCAGCTCTCATTAGATTTATTTATGTGGCTTACTACACCGGCTCTGAGTAAAAAGTGCAATATTGATGCGTTTATTTGTACTGGAGTACTGTTCTGAAGACAAACCAAAACATGTTCTTTCTGCCCCAAGTATAAAGCAGAAATGAAAGGAGTTTTTTTTTTTGTTAAAACGATCAAAACAATTCGAACAAGTTTGGATAACATAACCTAAATAGTATTTGTCTGAAGTTAAATCCATGTTATGCACATAAAGCAGGTGTATTTTTCAGTATGCGCGATGGTGTGTTGGTTAGGTTAGTTGTCAAGTTGTTTATTTGTCCCAAAAAATATTGCTACTCTAACTTACTCTTACTACTCCATTGGGTTCAAACTTCAAATGCTTCGAGCTTTTAGAGCAAGACAAATAATGAAACCAACGACTGTTAAACAACAACTGAACGTCCACAATGGATAAAATTTTCGAAAGTATCTTTCAACACATGCGCAACTATGTTACTAGATGGCGTGTAGCTCCACCTTCTTGTAGAGGTTGCAAACTTCTCAAACTACCAGCATATATGCGTTATATTAGCAGGAAATACGAAAAGCATTTAAAAATCAATCAAATTATTGCAAATACCTTGTCAAAGAGAAATAGTGTGATTCTACCGTAATTCCTAATCACATCACAGCATGAACCAACAAAACTCCGAAAGGAAATTACATTTTGCGCCCGCATGTTTAAGATGCATATAAAATTAATACTCGTATTAATAATAATAATAGTAATAAACTTTATTGTCCAACAGGATGCAATCCAAATAACAGGACAAAAAAAAACGGAAAATTTACACGTGAAATACACAATACATAAAAAATGTAAAACAAGATAAAATACTTGAACAAATGCATAGCTAACTAAATATCAAACTGTCTTGTATCATATTTTATTCGCAATGTCACACATAATATATGTTGGTGTCCTTCTCAGATAGTTAGTCCTTGACACCGGCAGCCGATATGCGCATTGCATTCTGGACGGAAGTCGCGGAACATGGAAGGGTATGTGCTCAAGAAGGAAAGGACAGTCTATGGTATTGTTCAATATACCTTCCAAAAACCTGAGACAGATCCCATCCCGCCTCGCACCCAAGGAAGTCATGCCATGACGAGACAAAAGATCAGTTGACGGAAGACCTCTAGAGGGATAAACACCATCCAGTTTATAAGATAGAAACTCTAGAAACTTACGATGTATTCTATCGAGTTTCAGACAATCCCAGGCATTGATTGGATACCATATTTGGGAAGCATACTCAAATTTTGATAAGGCAAATGCCTTATATAGAGTTTTAGTCAGATTAATATCTTTAAAATACTTAGAAACCCGCATCACAAATCCCAAAGATTTCGAGGCTTCAGAAACGACATTATCGATGTGAGAACGTCCAAATCTCTAATGACTAATCTTCGCTCAAGGTAGAAATCGTCAATGCTATATGCGAAGTTGATGGATGAGGACGTGCGCCCATAAGAAGCTACATAGCATTTATTGATGTTAATTTGAAGCTTATACCGATTACACCATGTTACCAATCTATCAATGTCAGATTGAAGCACTAACGAATCGCTGACAGTGGAAATCTGATTAAAGATTTTTATATCGTCTGCATAAGCTAGAACTGGGCAAATAAAGAAAAGCAATAAATCATTAATAAAAAGATTGAATAAAAGGGGACCTAAGTTTGAACGTTGAGGAACCCCAGAACTGGGACAAAACTCATATTAATAATAATATTGAAGAATGTTATCTTAAAAAAGTCTACGAAGACTGGCTCATGTTTATTTCATTTTATTATTATTGTAAAGCTCCACTTTTAATTCCGTCTAGTTTGCGAAATCCATCCTTTAGTGTTTGCGATTCGGTACTCTACACCAGTTCAAAACCCTTATGTACGTCATCTGGAATCTGGAATCTCACTATTACCTTTGTGAGAAACAACATATGCGCAGCGTCATCTACAATCTGCATAAATCGTTAGAATCCCAGCGACGTCATTCCTACACGACTGTTTTATAAGGCAATATTATTCGAGCGGTCGACGCGATGCAGGGATCCGTAATGAAATTGTCCGTGCGAACACATTACATTCATAAAAGTGGAGTAACGTATGTAGATGGTTACATATATACGTCTAGACGAAAGTCTCCCTTTCCCCCGTAAACGAATCAAATGCTATCCGTCGCTTAAGTACGTAAACAAACTGTTATGATTGTTGCGCAGATTTCCCTTTATTCCCCGCATTTTACAACCACCTAAAACGGCTGCACCATTTACAATACCATACTCCGATTTTACTACTCAATCTGCATTCATAATACTCGGCGTAAAGTGAATGAAGTATGTAGATTTCCTCCACAGTGGATTTATGTATGTACGTAGTTATGGATATATTCCGTATATGCGTGCATATATTACGATATTTTATGGGAAATCAAAAAAAGAGCTCATACCCGAACGTCTAGCGTTCATAATAACGCAAATACTGAAATGGTGTAGTCGCCGTTAACTGACGTATGTATTCCGGCGGATATTTAAGGCCTTTACGAGTATCCGTATACGGCTTATGTGACGTGTCATCGTAAAATCCACAAAGCCAGTATTCGACATCAAAGCCCCGCTTTATGAGGATGTTGACTCTCCAGCAGTGAGGGAACCTTTTTCTGACGTTAGGTTGATAATTTGTTTCTGAAAAGATCAAATTATAATTTCGATAATGGAGCTAGAAATTTCGTATCTCTATAGGAAGGTAGGGTATGAGCGCTGTGAGAGAGCTGGTGTGTAATCTTATAGCTCCGTAGCTAAACCCATTATTTTGCGAGATTGTAGATAAATAAAATCCAAAGTTTAAATGTAAAATATACGATAAAGTGATGTTCATAATTGGGTGGTAAACAATCAGGGTGAGAGTTAAGAATAGAGTTAAGAATAATCTTTTGTGAAAATAAATATGCAATTGTAAATTGCAAATAAAGGCGAAATATCCATTGAGGCTCAATCTCCGACGGGTTGACCGGGACTCGGCCATTTCTCGCGGCGCGCAAAAAGAATTGCCACAAAAAATAAATATCTGCATCGGTGTACATGTTGACGGCTTCGTGAGGATATACAGTGTCAACCAAAAGAAGTACCAAACAAATTATTAGCAATATTTGAAGTAAAATAAAGGTTAGTACGATGTAAGGGAAGAAGGAAAAAGAAATAGAGGTGATCTAGTAGATATTTTTATCACATCCAAAAGAAAACACCTAGAACTCCGCAAAATAGAGAGGAAGCAAAGAGGAAGATATGACTCAACAAATGTTTAGCTTGATGAAAGAGTTGATGAATGACGTAAAGGAAACTAAAGAAAAGAAAAAATGGTGTTGAAATAAAGGCATTGAGGCAGGAAATAAAAGAATTGAGGACAGAACAAATGAAATCAAAGGAAGACATGGGAAAAATTAAGGTAGTTATCGAATAGCCAGTGTAAAAAATAGACGAGCTGAATAGAGACCTCGTAAATGCAAATAAACGAATCGAGCAGCTTCAATGGGAGAAAAGGTAGAAGAATATTGTGATACAGGGCCTGCATATCCATACAACCAGCGACGAAACATTGAGATTTTATTGAGAAGGAAATGGGAGTAGATACCAAATCGGCTACGGCAAAGCAAATTGATAATAGAACGTGTTTGATCGAACTCAATAGTAGAGATTATAAAATCACAGTGATGAAAAACAAAAGTAAATTAAAAGATATGGAAAGAACGGGTGGTATATATAAATGACGACATAACTAAGGAAGAAAGGGATTTACAAGAAACCTTGAGGAAACTTGCAAAAATCGAAAGAGCTAAAGGAAAAAAAATTATAGTGAAAACAAAAAGGTAATAGTAGAGAGGGAAGTAGATTCAATGAAAACAAAACTGCTTCAGGAAGCAAAACCTTCAAACAGTGACACATCATCTTATATAATAAAGGAGTTCGATACAAACAACAGGAGAAGAAACAGCTACAAGAACAACATAGGAAACCTTCATTTAAAGGACCAAGATGTTTCAATAGTAATAATTACGGTCATATAACCAAGGATTGTTCCATGAAGAAAAAGTTCTTCGACAAAGCAAGTATTCCTCTTCAAAAAAAACAAATACTTCATTGTATTACGATAAGGTAAACTCAAGTATTAATTTTTCAAAGTGGTAGGTAGGTAGACGTTGGAGCGTCAGCACACATGACGATGAATGTAAATAGTCTTAAAACCTTAAAAGCCCGAAGATAGAATTTGCTACAGTAGCAAATAACTAACAACTGGCAGTAAATTCAATAAATAATGCTGAGTTACTGACTAACAATTTTCAAAATAGATGTTAATGATGTACTATTGTAACGAGTTTATCAGTAAATTTATTGTCAGTGGGGCAGACCGTTAGAAAATATAGTCATTCTCAATAAAAAAGGTTGACAAATTTTTTGCAAAGAAAATTGTTTAATTGCAACCGCAAGCTTAAAAACTTATATGCATGAACTTGATTGTACCGAGCAATATAATCTCAACGCTTTCAACATTCAAGATAATGATTTTGAATTGTAGCACCGACGATTTTGTCATATGAATAATAATTACTTGAACAAAATGTTGAAGGCCATTGATCCTGCTCATAAAAATGTTGTAAATGTCAGCTGTTAGGTGTGCCTAAAAGGGAAACAATCGTAATTGCCATTGAAAGGTAAAAGTATTAGCAGATCGAACCCATTGGATTTGATTCATTCAGATATATGTGGACCAATGGAAATCCCATCATTAGGAGGTGCGAAATATTTTCTAACCCTTTTTGATGACTGTACTCCTAAAACGTTCATTTATATGCTGAAATATATTTATCCAAAAAAAATTTGCGCACAGATAACGGTGCTGAATACTGCTCACAAAAATTTGAGAAATATTTAAAGAATGCAGGTGTTGTACATCAAACGACTATTAGTTGTACACCGCAACAAAATGGAATAGCTGAACGCATAAACCGAACTATTGTGGAAAAGGTGCGATGTATGTTGATAGACTCAGGTTTAGGAAAGAAGTTTTGGGCCGAAGCAGCGGCAAGAGCAGTATATGTCATAAATAGATCACGGACGAAGGGATTAGACGACAATATACCCGAACAAATGTGGTCAAATAAGGAGATCGATTTCAATAAATAAAAGGTATGTGGTTGCAGGATCTAGTGAATGAATTGGTTTTAAGTGAAAGAAAAGCTATGTTATTTATTGTGACAATAAAAGTGCCATTGGTTTGTGTTCCGGGCATGGTCATAATAACCGCACCAAACAAATTCATCTAAGACACCACTAGTTAAGGGGAAAAAAATCAGACGAAATTCTGATTAAGCAAGTGCCAAGTGAACAAATGTTAGCAGGTATTCTGACGAAGGCATTGGTTAATCAAAAGCATCACAAATGTATGAGTCTGTTGAATATGAAATCCTACTTTTTAGTAATAAGCAGCTCGGTGGGGAGTTACATATATATATAGGTTATTGGGGAGTCCAGCAAATAACAATTATGATATGTAGTTCTTTATTTTATTGCCAAGAAAGAGGAGAGAATTCTTAGAAATGGTAGCGATTAACAACAACAATACAATGAATTTCACGTCGGACGTAAGTAATTTACATTCAACCTATTCATTTCTGTTGACCTTCAATACACCCAACAATAACTTTGCACATACAGACAATAGTGTAGACACATCAATTTAAATTTATACCACAATTAAATCAAATTTGTATATCAATACTGTCACAATATCACAGTGTTTTTTAATTTTTTAAGTACATATACAATGCATCAATTCATGTTGAACATTTGATCAACACTGTATATTCTTTACTTTATTCAAACTGCTGCAAGTGTGTTTCCCTTTTTGGGAGTTTGTGTTATCTATTAATAATATTCACCAAGGTCGTTTATCACATGTACCTTTTTTTGAAAATACAATGTCATTTCCGCATCGCTATTTCGAGCGATCGGACGTTTTTTATTCATTTTAACATTTAAAAAAATTTAACGTGTTATGTGATTGTCTTTATTTTAATACATCAACGTCCCAAAATGAGGAGCAACCTTTCTCTGGCTGTATTCATTTGTGATGATTCGTTGTAAGCATAATAGTATTGCAATTTTTTCTCATGAGTTCATATGTAAGTAGTTTCATTATGAAATTTTTTACTTTGTAATACAACCTTGTTAATTTTTCCATACAGTTTAACCCTGATGAAGCATACTGCACAGATGCGAAATATTGGCAATAAAATAAAGAACTACATATCATAATTGTTATTTGCTGGATTCCCCAATAACCTTAACGATTATTTCTGCCCAAAAAAGGCTTATAAGCATAGACAACTTGATAGGAGAATATCAAGATGGCTTTACAAGGAAAATCCACAACAGATCCGGTACATACCCTAAAAGGACAGCCTATGCACAACTATGTATTAATCAGTTAAATGCATCATTAGTTTATTTCTAAACACAACTGTTTGTTGCTAAAGATCTGCGTTAAAACCGCCTCCTCATATTTTAATTTAATTGTCATTTTTATCTTCTTCGAAATATATAGCTTTCTCACATCTATAAAACTCTCCTGTCTGCAAGCAATAAACCGCCGCCCAACGTAAAAATTTTAAACCCCCCTTAGTTTTACGATCGGAATCACAATTACGATATGAAAACTTTTCCTTTGCGCTTCAAATACAGAGAAAAAAACAAAATTAATTCCTTCTTATAAGTAAATAAACGTATCTTACGTTTACGATCATCGATAAATTCTAGTTCGCGTCGAAGAATACAAAAATTTATAAAAGAAAATAGCTTTTATTATTTTCTACCCGTAAAATCGTTCTTTTAAACCGCCTACTTTATTTTCGGATCGCACCCATCACACGTCTCGTACAGAATAAACAAAATTACATACAATAGCACTCGTGCTCACACATGGAGTACTAGGCACATTTGGGAAAGCGTAGAGGATTTGCACGTGTCAGTCATGTGGGGCTTAACGTAACTGACGCTGTCGCGAATTTCAATTACTGCGTAATGCTGAATGTTGCAATGCGCTAACGACCGCAATTCACGTACACCTGCAGTCGTCAGAAAAAATCACCTGTCAGGGCGTAAAACCCACGTATTTTTGGACGGGAATTCGCGAGAATATACTTTCAACAAACTATACGGAAAAAATATTACACAAATATCAGAATCTGCGCCGTTATATTTAGTAATCGGTCATTACCTAGCATTCGTTGCAAACCATGTCATTGCAATTGTTTTTAGAACTTCAGATTGGAACTGCAACAATATTCCTATGTTAGAGACTTTGGCAGTTCCCCATAGCTAAATGCCATAGGATCACATTATCACTGTATGCGCGATAAGTTTATTTCCTAACGATAAAGAAGATCGTAGGTCTATGTGCAATCAGATATTGTAAGTATCTTGGAATAAATCTTTAGATCATTAGCGTAAGCTGCAACTCTACATTTCACAGCAGATCATTCAAGTAAATGTTAACGCAGATAGAGCCAGATGTGACCCTTGTGGAACACCAGAACAAGCTATAAATTAATCAGAATGGAATTGCGATTGTATAAGTAAGATGAGAATAAATCGGTGCCCGGAGGCCTAAAACCAAGGTTGGATAACCTTTGAAGTAGCAATGTATGGTCGATAGTTCCGAATACCTTCGTAAAATCAGTATACACTACATCAACTTGCCGACGATGTTCAAGTAACTCATTAACAAATTGATTAACCTCAGCCAAATTGGGTAGTGTAGCACGTTCTGATATGAAACCATGTTGATAAATAGACAGAAAAGGTTTGACCATAAAAAATAGTTGATTATGTAAGACAGACTCAAAAAGTTAGACAATATACACCTATGGAAAAATGAATGGGGCACCTATTGAATTAAAATGAAATGTGTAGGGTGCTCCATGCATTTTTCCATAGCTGTATGTATGTGTTTGTAATTGAGTATGTCAGAAGTGTGTATCTTCATAAAAACTGGTGTTATTTTAGCTATTTTTCATTAATTGGGGAAAAGTACACGTGCGTATGGCTAAGTTAAATATTGTCGTAAGCGATTGACAAGAAACAGACGCACTATCATTCACAAGAAATCCTGGCAGACCATCATGTCCTGCATACATGTTGGTTTTGATTTGCTTGATCCTACCTTAATATTTTGCACTTTTATTTCGAAGTAGTTGCACGTTGTTTGGTAAGTGTTCCGACATAAAGTATACGTAACCAATGCTGATTTCGTTTCATTGGTTCAATTTCTTGCTTCCTTTGCCATTCTTGGATATTATTTAATGGTATTGGGAGATTATATGTCATCGACAAATATTGCGGATTGCTACTAAACTAACTGTTGCTAAACTTACTGTTGCTAGACAGTATTCGAAGTTAACATATCGTCAGTGTATATCTGATAAAGCATTATTAATCTTCCTTTGATTTCTTGTCACTAGCAGGCCCCAAAATGCGTCTTTACTATAACTTTTCTCATCTCCGTTTGGTCCATATGTTACTATAATTGCTATTTTCACCATCTCGTCAATCAAAATTCTTTCTCTAACTGCCGTCCATTTTCGTATATATTTTATGTGTTCTTTTTTTATGTAGCAAGCAACTCCCGCACTGGCCCTTTTTTGTCGACCCCGCTGTATATCAGTAAATGCCCTCCTGTTAACGTTATCTCTCCTATTCCTTTTCTTTTCGTGTCCGTAATATCCAATATATCTATCGCAACCTTTTCTAGTTCTTCCACTAATTCGTCTTCTTTGCCTTGCAAACTTCTGACGTTCCACGTTGCAATTTCCCAAATATTTTTCTTTTTCTTTTGATTTTGAACATTGTATTTTTTGTTTCCATATTATTAAATTTGATTGACTTCTTCATTACCACTTCCTTTGCTTCGATGATTTTTCCTCTACTTTTTTTCGTTCATAGTTTTTTTGCGACCTTTGGATTGGATTAGTTCGCCCCGTATAGTATTTTTCCAATGCCTCGGTCTCTTCATTCCAGCTCCAAGTTTCTTCTTCAATTATCAGCTTTCGGAAACCCATTTTAACTCTTTTACCTTTAGTTATTTCCTCTTTAGCGATATTCCTAATTATTGCTTGTACCTTTCTTTCTTCTTTCGTCAAGTCATCATTTATGTAAATTTCCTCTCCACCCTTTCGTAACTTGCTTTTGTTACTCATTACCGTGCTGTTATCTGCTTTGCTGTTTAGTTCAACCAAACAGGTTTTGTCTCCTAGTTTCCTTGTCGATTCTACTTTTATTACAACGCCCAGTTGCCTTTCTATAAAACCTTCCAAACTCTCTTTTAGTACTTTTGGATTACTTGTTTCGATTTTTAACCGTTGGAGTACTATGTTTGTTCTCCTCTTCTCACCTTCAAGCTTCTCTATTTTCTTATTTGATATCATTGCTTCTTGTTTTAACCTATCAACTTTTTTCATGGTCTCTTCGTTAATATCTTTTAGTTGTTTTATCTTTCTTAAATTCTTAAATTCACTCTGCTCATCACTTAGTTTTCTTATTTCTCCCTGCAGTATTTTTGTGTCTTTATTGTTAGTGTGCTGGTCTCTCTTAATATCTTTGATATCTCCTGCCCAATTTTTCATTAAATTCATCATTTCTTTCATCTGTTCCCTTATTTTATATTTTATTCATCGTAACCATAAAATATATTTCAATGAAATAACGTTTAGGATACGATAATAAACCCGAGATGACAATATTCTTTAATTTCAATTGTTCTATGTGTAACTTCAACCAGACGATGTATTTGCTCAAAAGCATGCTGTTCTCGGAAATTCATCAAGGAGCACCTTTCTTCCAGAATTAGTAGAAATTTAAGGCAGGCTAAGTTGTTAAATAGAAGAAATATAAGGTTGTAATTATAAATACTCGTTCTTAGTAATAACATTTGGTACTTATTTTAGATTTTTTTCAGCAGTTCCATCAAAACAAGTTGCACGAAACGTGTGAATATTAAAACTCACGTGTCTACAAGTTTGTAAGTTAGAAAATGAACAAAAGAAGTCATCAAATATAATAAAATAGCCGATAATCAGTTTTTAGTAATAAAAATGGAAAATATAGAAATCTCATAATAAGTTTTTGAGTAATTTTTCCGTAAAATATATATTTATATTTTTTTTTGTCAAAGCTTTGCGTTATTTTGTTTTACTTAAGCCTAGTAGGAATTCTTCTCGAAGCAAACAAATTCCCTTCGGAAAAACAAAAGCTCTTATTCCCAAAGTTTCTTTTGCTACCTCTAACAAAGCTGGTACTTAACTCGAGGCAGTCAGGTACATTCCAACTAAAAAGAAATCCACCCCAATCCTCTTAACCAAGAGGTATCGACTGGCAGCTCTAGTAATTGAACAAAATACGAATCTGCATAAACATGAAGCAAGCTACAAGTTTTTTTATTTTCTTTCTAATAATATTTCGTTGATCTCCCACCTAAATTAGAGAGCTAATCCCCTTTACTGGATACACCGCATACTAAAATATATTAATAATATTTGGATTATAAAAGGCGCAAAATTTACATACGAGACACCGTGCGCCTATGATCATTAGTCGCTACAAAGGTATCGATTCCCCATCCCCTAGCACACAGCTCCACACGCGGCTTACATATCAAAAAGGTCAGCGATATGTAAACTGATGTTATCAAAGGAAGCTGCGTATATTAACGCCAAAAACGTACGCAACCTTGACCCCGGACTGTCAAGACACTCAAGATCGCCCGAAATGGATGTTGGTGTGGAGCCTGTCGCTGTGATGAATACGCAAAGAACGAAAAAAATTTTAAGCAAATATCTAAATGCCGCCTCATTAGAAGGAAAAACTAGGGGAGTGGGTAAAACGTCTTCGTAGTCCGTAGGACGAAAAAGTTAAATGATTTACGGGTTTCGTAAATACGCGCGGATATATTCCGGATAAAAGGAGGGTATAGAAGTGAAAAAGTTCGGGAAATTTATAAATCGAAAGATGCCGATAGCGGAAGAGATATATGGACGAAGTAGCGCGGAGAGAAAAGGGATAAACTTATTCTGAAGATGATTTAAGTCCGGATATATACGCGGGAAAAAAGTTGTGTTTCCACTGCTTGTGCTGTGTTGTTTGTTGCACTTTATAAATATCCTAAATCTCCAGATATGGATACGAAACCAGTTCCTTACAGTTTTGTATCCGATAGATTTTATCTAACAAAAAAAAGGGAAATTGGCACCAATTCAATTTTGTAATAACGCATGAATAATAAATAAATTACGCATTGTTTGCTATTGTGTTTGCGCCATTTTTACAGCTTCCAAAATATACACATTCCCGCGGTACCTGGAATTATGCATTTGTTTATTAATGTAAAATAATTTATTATTTCTAAAAGATATTAGTTTACAATATTCTGAATTGATTTTAAATTTTAGAAACGGTGGAAATTTTTTTTTGCAAAAGAATAAATTTGAAATTAATGAAATATTTAAATTAAATCAATGCCTATTTGACCAGTAACCGTCGATCTTGTGGAACAAAATGGGATACTCGTTCTACTTCGGGAACGCTGTTTCGGACTACTATATCCTCATCAGTCCCCACCTTCCTCGTACATTGATGAGGCGATAGTAGTCCGAAACAGCTCTCTGTACGTGAAAGTGTCTGTCGCTACCTGTTAGGGTTCTACTAGTTTGCAGAACGATTTGCCGGTGAGAGAACACAAAAGAAGCAATTGCTTGCTTTAAAATAGTTTATTTTGAAACTAAAATAGTCATACAGACAAATGTAAAAATAAATGTGAATATTCCACACTTAATCACAACTCTAAGTCTTTTAGTAGGACATCATTGTCTATATGCACATTCGATGTATACGTTCGTATAACACCGTACACACGCCATGGTGCTGTTGGACCTCATATCCGAAGTTGGCTGGGCCGTCTTTTACGTATAAGCGAAAACACGGCCACCAGATACCTTTCTAACTTATTGCAAAGTTAGCTGCCGCTTTGTTCGCTACTACACTTTGTGTCGCGTTGCCTATACCTTCCAGCGTTTGACACTTCTGTGTTAAGAAATTTATTAATTCCTTATATGATTTTTTTCCCATTTGTTAAATGTTTGGGAATCCATCTTTTTAGTCACAATATGTAGTAATAAATCGTCTCAATGCTCTGTGGGTCGTTTTAGCGCTGCCAACGCTCTAGTATGCTTTTGGATACCACCTAGTATTTGCCTTAATATCATTAAGTTCCCTTTGACTGCATTGGGCAGCTCAAAAATTGCGCTGATGTGGTTTTGCACTATTACACGCTTGTTACTGTATTGGTCTTGCAACATTTGCCACGCACAAGCATAGTTGTCGGCCGATATTTCGAGAGAATGCGAACATTTGTTGCATCTCCTTTTAAACAAGATTTCAAGTAATGAAACTTGTGAACGGGCGGAATATTATTGCTGTTATGTATTAAGCAACTAAAGGTGTTATAGAAGGTGAGCCAGCCTTCGTATGCACCTCGAGCTGCTCTGACGAAATTTCCTTTGCCGAAGTTATAGTATTCAAAGTTGTTCCTAATATTTTTCTGAAGCGAGCTTCAAGATCGAAACTAGTAGAACCCTACGCTGGTCCTTCGAGCCGGATATGAGAGACACAGATTGCGCGGGGAATACGTTTTGATACCACCAATGTAAAAATAAATGTGTATATTCCACAATTAATCACAACTCAAAATCTTTCAGTAGGACATTATTGTCTATGCATACGTTCGTATAACACCGTACACGCGCTGTGGGGCTTCACATTTGGCTAAGAAAGTGCTCTTGTAAGCGAGGACTTTAACTGCCTTCGGTGCAGTTCGTATACCGATAGTTCGGCTGCCATCGTGCCCGTATTTGTAGATGCACGTCTACAAATTATACTAAATAGTATATTTTACCGATCCGAAAAGACGCCGTGTTCCGTCTTCGGTATCGGTTTTAAACGATGAAAGTAGTGATTCCTGGGGTGGTATCAAAACGTATTCCCCGCACAATCTGTGTCTCTCATATCCGGCTCGAAGGACCAATGTAGGGTTATACTAGTTTGCAGAACGACTTGCCGGTGAGAGAACACAAAAGAAGCAATTGCTTGCTTTAAAATAGTTTATTTTCAAACTAAAGTAGTCATACAGACAAATGTATAAATGTAAAAATAAATGTGTATACTCCACACTTAATCATAACTCAAAGTCTTTCAGTAGGACATTATTGTCTATGTGCACTTTTTATGTATCCGTTGATACTTGACATAAGTAAGAAGAATCCAATTTTATTAAATTTATTATTATTAAATTCATTAGGATTTTTTTTGCATTATGAAACCTATGAAAAATCATGGTGATATTACCTTCTTGTCGGAGTATTGTAATAGGTATTTAAAATAATATTTTACATTAACAAAATTACCATAAATAATCCTGTTTTTTTTAATAGCGAAAACTGAAACCGCATACATCAATATGGATCACGTCCAGTGAACATCTTTTCATTAATATGGACATATCGAACAAAATCTATTTAATTATTCCGGCCATATCGTGTACGCGATTAAATTCGGAGCAGATACGCGAAATTACCATTTAATTTTCATCACGAAGGCCATTCACAGATCGTATCTACTTATTTTAAATTGAGTTATAGCTGTGCAATCGATTTCCGAATGCAGGCGTCCATAGTTTCGCCAATAATGGATTTACTGATTCGGGTTTTAATTAAACCAAGTCGTGCACGTAATATTTTATATATATATTTGATATATATGTAGAACAGCTTTGATATGGTCTGAAGGATTTTATAATTTTTCAGAATATTTTCGATACGTTTTTCTCGTACGATCAAGTCTGTTTCCACTTTTCCTATGGACAGTTTTAACTCCACATCATTGGCAAAAGTTCAACCTTTTGATTAGTTTTTTACATAGATTTGAGCTATACAAAGCATGATTTAATAATTATAAATTTGATGCCTCCAGAAACGCTGGTGTCATGTAACCTCAACGTATAACACCATTGTCTTGATGTAGCCACCAGGTATCATTCTTGTGCGAGGGCACAATCCTTTTAGAGCTCACAAAAGTTAGAGGGGACATTTTTGCGTGTACCGTTCAGCTATAACAGTTTTTTTGGCGTGTTGGAAAATATTTTAAAAACATATATATAGACACCAAACACAGTACATATTATGAGTACTACATATATTAGTTTATATGCATGTACATATGTATATCTTCAACCCAAGACAATGATAATGGAAGCCAATAGACGAAAGAATTATTTACTAAAATAAATATTCGACAATGGGATTAAAACCATCTGTAATAAATCAGCACGATTTTATTGAACGTAGGTGCTACAAGAAATACCTATTACATATTTGTCAAGTCAAATATTTTGTTTCATCGCAACTTATTTTATCAGAGATTCATATAAACATAATGTCCTTCAATTTTGTTAGAAGTTTTCAGTCACTACTGCAAGATTTACTGTCGAACTGCTTTATATAGTAGTACTATTTAGTATATAGGTCAGTAAAAATTCATAGTATTTCATCCTTATTCATTTTTTTTGCCTATTTTGACAGCAATACAACACTGCTGTAAGGCTTGTCCTTTGCGAACAAAAGCAGTAGCGTCGTGCACTCTTATCGAAAAGGCGGAGAAAGCACGATCACAAACAAAATTGGTAAAGCACTTTTATTATTCACATGTTAATGTAGATCAGCATGAACTACTGACATATAGTTGCAAAATAAGCAGTCCTTTCATTCCCGATTCACTAAAACTTCTGCATAATGATCAAAATGTTTTGGTATACTTCGCGAATTTAAATTCCTCCACTTTCTCACAGTCTTGATTTTCACCTCATTACATTACGTACAGTATCTCTTATTTATTTCTTATTTGGATAATAATTACGAAGCATATTATATCTTCCTAATTCGGCCTGTTATGAAATCGAGCATTCTCATATTCGTGAATTAATAAATCCGTTTTCTATTTATTTATTGGAAATCACATTCTAAATCAGGAAAATGACAAATTTATTAATGGTGGTTCCAAAGAGAAATCCGCCATTGCTGGATATGGTTGAATAGTAACGAACACGGGACAATCTTACAGTTACGACGATTCAGAGCTATCTAACTTTCTTGGTTGTTCTGTGCCTCATATATCACCGTTCGGTTGTCGATCCTGATGTAAGTGAGCTTAGATACGCTATTGCTTTGGTTCGCAAAGGGCAAGCCTTAGTGATTATATATACGGTGATTTTAAAAAATCAACTGCAAATAGTACATGGAAGTATAATATAATAAGTTGTGTACTAACAGAGATATTTACATTTATAGTACAAGCAACTATCCGAAGTTATTACCTCCTATTTAAAGACAATGTTGTGCTCGCCGCAACCAGGCGTTATAGCACATTGTTTGTGTAGCATTTTCAATACGCATTGAATTTATTATCATTCTAAACGACACCTCTCATGTGCTCCCCATTCATAATAGTCCAAAACATTCAAGTCGACGGATCTAGTGTACTATATAACAAACGAACAACTAAATATCCATCACAAGTTCAATGCATTTTATGTTTATTACATTTTGCAAAACAATGAGAGAAACTAAAGGCAATCCAAAGCCACTGAGGCAAAGCTCAAGTATATAGAGTTGCAATTTATTGATACACGATAGAGACAATTTTAACCGCGCAATTTAGCAAATGTATCGGAGTAAGCCTGAGGAAGTTTTACGTAGCGACTGATACAGGTACTTCGCTGTTTTCCTAGGCAATAATTGCCGGAGAAAATTGTAGACTTTGAAGGAGACGAGTCGCCTAATGTAACTGAAAGCGGCCGCCCCGCAATCATCAAGTTTTAATGGCAGTATATTAGTCGGCACGAAATTAACATGTCAGCAGCGCACGGCTATATATAATTACACGATGTTCGCGTATCTATTACTTGAAATACACTATGCACTGGGCTATCTCAGCGCCAACGTAAGACAAACGAAGTGGGGCGTCCACTACATGCGATTATTACGAAAGAGCTTTCCGTAAACGGTCAAAAGAGCCATTACGAGGCAAGGTAGAAAATTGAAATGGCATTTTCCACTTTAGACAGCACAAAATGTGACTGCCCTTCAAAGAAATGGTAGACATTCTCGGTGTGCATCTCTTAACAGAAATGTGATGCGCAATTCTAAATCTCAGATTCATGGTAGGTATATAAAAGATAAAAAAAAACAATGGATCTTCCGATTAGAAAGACCGTAATGGAAAGGTCTTCATAATGTGGTCCTAAAAATTCTTCAAAATACCCTAGTAAACTATGTATAAATGATACCACTCTAAATAGTTTAAAATAACACATTTTCAACTGAAACATTGAATAATTTTGAAAAAAATTATACTTGTGACTACAGTGTCAATTTAAAAAAAAACATCTTTTACTTTATAACCGGCACGAAAAACATTTTTATATTTGATGCTTCTTGCAGTTATTTCTGATAACTAAGGTGTTCTGGCCTCTCTTTGCCCGGCTAATTATATATATTATTGCTTGTAATTTAGGAATGTATTACACACCAGAAACAATGTATCAGATCATCAGCTGGTAGAAGCTTTAAAATAAACATATTTCAATTAGGAGTTTAACTAAAATTATATTGGGAGGTGCATCCGCCATTTATGTAATTTGCACTTTCCTCTAAAGTAGTGAAATATATCTAATACACAGTATCGGGAAATCCACACCGCACAAATTAATTTAATAAAATTCGGTACATATGTTTCAAGAGCAC